>JABUQX010119927.1:0-22500 GCA_015478945.1 Trachelipus rathkii | reverse complement strand
CCAGCTCTGGCCAGTATCATTTCAAGACCAAGTCCCCAGCCTAAGAACCTTTCAATAAGGAAGTGAACATATTTCCTTAAAATCCTGAGTATTTATAGTTTCATACAGAATAGTCCAATTATTATATTTAATTCTTTTTATATAACCTTAAGAAGTTTAGAAAGGTTAGATTTTTAAAATTAAGTGAAAGATTTTTAACAAATCTTTCAGATTTTCAATATTTAAAATGCATCTGAGATTGAAATTTATGCATCTTTATATTCTTTGTAAACTTGCTTGCAGTAAAATATTTTAAGATTGTTAAAAGAATTTTTCTTTAAACAAGAAATTTATGTAGCTATAAGAATGCAAAATAAAAATGATTTTGCAAATATTCATGAAAAACATATAAAAATTGTGATTAACTTTAGAAAGGTTCAATTTAAAATTTTAAAAATCATATAAATCTTGAAATAATTGTAATTAAAAATATAATTTCAATTTTATTCAATATATATATATAGCAGTAGTAGCACTATATATATATATATATATATATATATATATATATATATATATATATATATATATATATATATATATATATATATATATATATATATATATATATATATATATATATATATATATATATATATCTATATATATATATATATATATATATATATATATATATATATATATATATATATTTATTATTATTATTATTATTATTATTATTATTATTATTATTATTATTATTATTATTATTATTATTATTATTATTATTATTATTATTATTATTATTATTATTATTATTATTATTATTATTATTATTATTATTATTCATTGCCCCTGGGCCCCTCTTATTTGAGGGGTCCATGTCATCTCCAGAAACCCAGTGACCTCCATCGGGCGAAGCCATAGGTCTCTCAGGGAGGAAATCTGATGGAGTGTTCTGTAGGGGATCAGTAGGAGACATCTTAGGAGGTGAATGGTTGTTTCAGAATCTATTAGGCATCTTTGGCAGAGTGGAGAGGTTGTGTCTTAGAGTTGAGACCTGTGTCTGTATTCCTGGAGGCCTGTGTGATGCTCAGATCTCAATCCAGATAGTGAAATTTGCATCTCTCGTGGGAGAGTATTCTGTTTTGCTGATATTTTCAGGGGGCAAGAGTTTATAAGGTGGTTTGTTAGGCGATTGTCGAGGTATTGCTATGTAAAGTATGCATGAATATGTTTTGAGAGAGGGATGTTGTTTGGAGAAGGGAGATGGTTCTGAAGTTTGCTGTAATAGAGGGCAGCGGAGGAGGGAAGGGATTTTAAACAGTGTATAGTGTGATCTTATAGGTAGTTATGGCATGGATGGGTCGGGTCGAGAGCCATAGCATAGAATTGCATTCCTATCATGTCCAGATGATCCTGAATTGGGAGAATTTTTGTTTCTTTGTGTAGATATTGAATTGGAGTAGTTGTTAGGCAGCCTGTGATAGTTCTAAGGGCAGTGGGTGGAGATGAGATTGGAAATTTGTATATGTATAGGGAGTTAAATTGAGCAGTTAGATCTGGGGTATAAATTCTTTGATGTCTAATGATATTCCTTTGTTTTATCAGGTTGCAGGTGTTAATGAGGAGTTGTAGTGTTTTCTATGGCCCTTTGGTATGAAAAGGTTGAAGACTTTTTGTGTTACTTTGGTGAGTTTGTCTATGGCCTTATGTAAGGAGAGGGAGTTGTTGATTTCCAGTAGGGGTAGGAGAGTTTCTATGCATTGGGTGAATTTTTGCCTTTTTGTTTGTAACAGTTGTAATTAATTTGGGGTTGAGCATTTTTGTTGCTGCTGTATATGTGATTATTATTGGGATGTGGTCTGAGCTGTATGATCTACTTGGGTCCATGTGTTGGTGAAAGAGGAGAGGGACTGATCTGGGGATGTTTGTTATTGGTTTGCTTATGATGGAATATATATAGGGTATATATTTAATGTATCAAGTTCATTGAGGATGTGAATTCCTCGGTTATCTGTGACCAGGCTGTGTGATGGGTGTTGAAGTCACCTCCTATTATTAGGTTGTTGAATGTATTGATAGGATTTAAGTTAGGTTTGTAGTTGTTTGACAATGTTGAAATGTGGGGTGGGGGGATATATGTGTTTAATATGTTATGGGAGATATTGTTGAAGAGGATAGTAAATGATTAAACGTTGAGGATATTATTTAATAGGTTGGTGGTACTATTTTAGATAGGTTGTTTTCTCAATTAGTTAATCGGTGTGTTTTTCTGGAAGTGTCATATATATATATATATATAGTTATATATATATATATAGTTATATATATATATGTTAAAGATATATATATATATATATATATATATGTATATATATATATATATATATATATATATATATATATATATATATATATATTATGTTCCAAAAGTAAGTAAGAGTAGTAGTTAGTTAAAGAAGATATATATATATATATATATATATATATATATATATATATATATATATATATATATATATATATATATATATATATATATATATATATATACCGGTATATATATATATATATATATATATATATATATATATATATATATAAGGTTATATATATATATATATATATATATATATATATATATATATATATATATATATATATATATATATATATATATATATATATATATATATAGAAAGAGTATATATATATATATATATATATATATATATATATTGTATATATTGAGTAGGGATTTCATCATTTTTATTCTTCTCCCTCCCACAGCTCGATTAAACATGAATAAAAATTAGAAAGGAAAAAATCAAAATTATTGTACCAGAAATGAAGAGATAAAATAAAAATAACCAAAAACCAAAATGTTCATCAAACCAATTCAGATGATGAAAGAACCTGAAAATAAAACAACAGTTTTTCCTTCTACAAAATGAAAACTATTTGTCCTAAAAACCTGATTCTTGTCTTATTTAATAAGAAATATTGTTGCCTTGAAGTTTTTACTCTCACCTTCATCTTCTACAGCATCAATGAGCATGAGTTTGTGGAAGAAAGATTTTTTTAATAATGGTGTGTCTCATCAAATCACTGGCAGTAAGTTGCCATCTAATTGTCAAGTTTACATAGTTTCATTATATTATGTGCCAAGTGAAATTGAATACCAGAGAAGCTGCAAGACTTACAATACAGGAAGTTCTAACATTTTGGGAGAAAGCAAAGATACCAATCAGGAAACTTTTTAAAGAATGTTGCGTAAAGCTTGGAAAAACTGTATGAAGAGTAGAGAAACTGCAAAAAAACACCACTCAGATCTTATAATTACAACTCAAAATCAGCAGTAGAAGCTTTCAAGTCAACTCTGATGACTCATTTGACATTACTCATCAGAAACTCCTGAAAATCACTATTGAAGAGGACTAAGCAGTTTTTGTTGCTCCAGAGAGAAAAGGATGTCCTGGCTGCATGGGAGGCATTGACATGAAAAAAAAGAAGAAAAATGAAGAAAAAAAGAGACAAGCAGTTGAGATGGTAAAGATTGGCAAAAATCAAGAGAAAATATAGATGAGGTTTCAGAGTCTTCTCCTCAAAATTTTTTTTTTTTTTCATGTTTAGAACTATGTTGGTACTTACTTTGACATTAAGTAGAACTTTTATTATTTATTACAATTTATTATTTTTATTCAAATCAGTTGACTTGATCTCATTATCTGTGAGTGCTTAATTTTAGTCATATTTTATTTTATGTATTATTTTTAGAAAGATTTGAGAATGAAGATGTAGAACTCTTCACTCAAGCAGCACATCGGAGGAAGAGAGCCAATATAGCTGGTATGGAAGATCTGGTCATTTATAAGAACTGTAAGTTGGCGGAAATTATTAAGTAGATTGGATGGCTTATTAACCCTTTATTCTATTTGGTACATGAGGGGCTTTCACACTCTCGATTTTTATAACAAGGGACTTATTGTAAATAATTACCATATATATAATGTAATAGTTACGTAAACTTTATTCACCTCAGCTAAATTATTACCAACTACAGTTTTTAATATCTTATTTTAATTTTGTGATAATTTAAATTAAATTTCCCAGAGCCATAGGCTAGAGTTAAGAGATTTACTGTATCCTGATTAGAGGGTTCTTTGTGCTATTAAATAGATTTTCTGTATAAAATTACAGTCTTTAATAATTTTTATTTTAATATTGTAGTTTTGTGATAATTTTTAACTTGTTTTAAAGATATTAGTTTATTTATTTTTAGGCTTTAGCGATATTTAAACTGTAGTTGGTAAAATAGTAGGTACAAGTTAGTAAAGTTGATAATAATTTAAAGTATGTATGCTCTGTGTGATAACTGTGGGACTGTGAGAGGTGAATACCGTATGTGAATAGCTGCCCTGTTTGTGTTTTGAATGCAGAGAATGTGTTGCTAAGGAAGGAGATTGCAAGACTGAGTGAAAATATGAATGAATTGAAAGAAGTTGTATTTGAGTTGAGAAAGAGGGAAGTGTTAAGAAAAAAGTTAGTAGGGATGACTAGTGACTCACCTAGGCAGGAAGATGAAAGGGAAAGGATAAAGTGGTTGATAATAGGTCTGCAAATAAATATGAGTTGTAGAAATTAGAAATAATAATTTAAAGATGAGGATTTCAAAAGTCAGTCAGCCTGTGACCTGCAGAAACAGGTTTGACTGACTTCCAGATGGGGAGGATCAGAGAGGCCCAATGGCAATGTTGAGTTTTCTAAAGGGAAGACTGATGCTAATTGATAGATAGGACTTTTCAAAATAATGAGAGTATGTTATCCAGGTGCCAGGGTGAGTGATATCGTGGATAGTATAGATAGAGAGATTGATTCTTCAAATGTTATCTCAAATGTGATTGTGCATGTGGGTACAAATGACATAGAAGGGTCAGAAGAACTAATAGCAGATTATAGGAGATTGATTCAGAAGATGAAAAGCTAGTGGAAGAAGGTGCATGATGGATTTACCTAGGTTAGGTGGCAGGTCAGGAATGGGGGAGTAGGGGTTTAGGTGTAAATGAAAGGGTTGGGAAATTATTTTTCAGGAAAATATTTTGGATTTGTGGGAGAGAATTTCTGGATAAAGATCTTTGCAGCAGATGGAGTTCACTTCAGTTGTAAAGGTGTTAGCTTTTCAGTACCAGTTTGGGGACTTGTTTAGCAAAAACTAGGTAAAGTTGGGGGTGATGGGCTTCATCTAAGCGTGAGTCGACGAACGCTGCTTGAGTCAATATACCGTGAAATTTTCACTGATCACCTTTAAATTTTGATTATATATATATAGTAGCATATATATATATATATATATATATATATATATATATATATATATATATATATATAGTATATATATATATATATATATATATATATATATATATAGAAGGACCCAGTTATTTTATGACCGTCAGTTTTGATATTTTTTTTCATATATTTCAAGTAGCTATATGATCCTAACAATCAATTCAAGTGGGACAGGATTCAAAAATATATAGGACCTTTTACGTTTAAAGACCTCTGTCAGATTTATTTATTTATTTATTTTTTTAACTAAAGGAATACCCAAGGGTGAACCGCAAAGATGGCACAGGAGTCGGATCTCGGCCTTCCGGGAATGACAGGACTATTTCACCCGGGAGGGTCTCCTCGAACCCCGCTCTTTGGTATAGTGTTGCGGGGTTCCTCCGCCTCCTGCTAGGGGTATGGAAAATATCCCCTTCCCCTCTTGTCCCCATCGTCTCGAGCCCCTAATATTTTTTATTTTTTTATTTTTTGTTTACATTTTTGTAATAAGCTTTATATGATTCCAAATACAGCATCAAGGAGTGACTTTTGGACCACCTTAGTATGGTAACTTGGTCTCCCTACTTCCTAATGCACTTTTTAGAATCTTTTTTTTTTTAAAAATCTAGGCCCTATAGTCGGGTCATAAGCACACAAAAAATAATATAATTCTAATAATAATAGTTTTATTAAAGTTTGAATACGCTCAATCACCCCGACATTGAGGGGTGAATCCGACCATCTGTTTAAATTCCTCTTACGTTTAAATTAATTTTATATTTTAATTTCTACTTAATATATATAATAATTATTTATCATATTAAAAGTAATAAAAATATCAATAATGATAAATAAAAATAAGAATAAAAATAGTGGTCCTGCTCACCCCTCTCCGCTCAAAATTTTGACACTTGAATTCGTTTTTTTTATTAAAATTTCATTTTTTTAATTTTCACTTAATATAAGTAACTTTTTATTATATTTAAATTAATTATAATGTAATAAAAATGTCAATAATAATACGTAAAAATACGAAAAAAAAAAACAATGAAACCTAGTCAACCCTCCATCAATTTTTACCGGCGGGGTGAATCAGATCAAGTTAGGCCCCGTGATTTTTCCACCACAAATACTGTTTGGATCAAAATTTACTTTTGCCAGTTTAAAGCTAACATACTGAGTGTATCCACTGAAAAAATACTACAACCATCCAATAATTTTTCATTTTATAACTAAGTTAAACTCACATATTTCAAAAGTGAAATTCTATTGAAGGACATTTTGTACCCTAATTTATTATTTTAAAAATATAAACTTTCTAGAATTAAAGATGATCTAAATAAACTTGTACCACTATGGCTATTAAATGAGCGAAAAAAAAAAAAAAAAAAAAAATTTATTTTTTTAGAGTGGACCAAATCACCCCTCCTAAAGAGGCGGGCCCGGTCACCCCACCCGACGCTAATTGGTTTTTCTGTAAGTGTTATACTTTTGAAGATATTTCATATTTGATTTTTTTTTTTTTTTTTAATAAGCTTTATCTATGCTGATTCCAAATATGTAATTGGTTTTTCTGTAAGTATCGTACTTCTTTTGAAATATTTCATTAATTTAAAAATTTTTCTTATATAAATGTGATTTTTAAAAAATTATTAAAAATATTTAGAACTTTTGAATCATGTCCGTCACCACATAAATTCAATATTAGTATCATATACTAGCAATATGTTAAAAAAAAAATCAAAAACTACACTGACGGAGTCGTAAAACATAACAGGGCCTATATATATATATTATATAGCAGCATATATATATATATATATATATATATATATATATATATATATATATATAGCAGCAGCAGTGGCATATAGTATATATATATATATATACATATATATATATATATATATATACTTATATATTACATATATATATTATATATATATATATATATATATATTATATATAGTTATATGTTATATATTATATTATTATATATATATATACATATATATATATTATTATATATACATATATATATATATATTATATTAATATATATACATATATTATTATTATTATTATTATATTGAAAGAAGAAAAAAGTATATAATAGTTATTATATATATATATATATATATTATTAATGGGTATTACATATATATATATATATATATATATATATATATATATATATTATATATATATTATATATATTATTATATATATATATATATATTATATATATATATATATATATATATATATATATATATATATATATATATATATATATACCGGGTATATATATATATATAGATATATATATATATATATTATATATATGCGAGAGAGAGTGTGTCTTATATATATATATATAAATATATATATATATATATATATAAATTATATATATATATATATATATATATATATATTGTCTAGAAAATTGATTCATTGATAATATAATCATATACATATATATCAATTATCAAAAAATATCAATGCGATGAAAATAAGAAAATCAGAAAAAACTTTGATAGTAATATCCTTTTAAAAACGAGAAAGTTAGTTTTTAAATTTTCTTAGCTATATTTTTTTATATTTTTGTTAAAAATTTAAAATTTAGTAGGTACGAATTTATAAAAAAAAAAAACTTAAAAGAATTTTTTAATACCATAAGGTGAATTAACCTTACGTAACTATTGTATTAAAATTATAAACTTTTAATTTACAAAAATGGTATCAAAAATTCTTTGAAGTTTTTTTTACCGACTAGTGTATATTTTAAATGTATATTTTTAATAAAATATGAAAAAAACGCTAGAAAACGTAACTTTTGCCTTTTTTTCGCTCGTAGGGATGAAGAACATGGCCTAAAATGCTTCTCAACCAATCGATACATCGAGTATTTATTACCTATCGATATACATACCTGTTTTATCGATTATCAATTAATTTATTTAAAGCCGTGTTCTGTTTTGCATTTGTACTAAAATGTCACTTAGTTTTCAAGCCACAACTCAGCGAAAATCGTAAAAATGCTCAACAAACGTAAAAAATGTCCCTAATTCTGTGTAACATAGAATAAAAAATATTGTATAAAAAAGCAACCTTTACAGAATTAAAGAAATTCCTTTACGCTTGATGAGCATTTTTTTACGATTTTGCGCTAAGGTTGACGAAAAACGAATCTTAAAACTTGAGCATTTTTCAGCACAAATGTAAAAACGAACACGGCTTAATTTTAAAAAATGTACGTAAAATTAAAAATATTTAAATTAAAAATAATAATAAAAGAAAACATTATTTTGTTCCTAAAACAAAAAAAAAATACTTAATTTATATATATATATATATATATATATATATATATTTTTATTTATATATATATATATATATATATATATATATATATATTCTTTCTTTCTTTCTTTCTTTCTTCACCTTCCTCTTTGCCCCAAGATTGGGGGTAAGGTGCTGTACAAGCATCGGAAAAGAAAAGCAGTAGGAGAACATGACAAACGTCGAAAAGAAAGCCCAGCCTTACCGCCTCCTCTGTACCATTAATTAGTGAGAACTCGTCCCAGACAGAAAATCTATATATATATATATTATATATATATAGCAGTATATAAAGAAGTTATATATATATATATATATATATATATATATATATATATATATATTGTATATATATATATATATATATATATTATATATATATATAGTTAGGTTATATATATATATATATATATATATTATATATATATTATATATATATATATATTATATATATATACATATATACATACATATATTAAGGCTATAGATAGGTGTGTTACTACCATATACATGTATTACATGATCGCTACGTCACTCCCAGATACTGCACATCACATGCATATCTGACATATGGTTGGGCTATGGTATATATATATATATATATATATATATATATATATATATATATATATATTATATATATATATATATATATTTTATACATACATTAAGAGCAGCATATATATATATATACAGCATATATATACTATGTATATATATATATATCACGGCTCAGAGCCTAGACGCTTTCCATCGGACTATGATCAGCCAAAGAGCGGGGTTCGAGACCTCCCCCTCGAGGGGGACCCTGTCGTTCCCCTGAAGGTCGAGAGACCCCTTTGGGGTACACATAGTTTTTTTTTAAAAAAGAATGTTTTTTAAACCACGCGTAATCCCAAAGTTGCAGACACCCGATGGTAGGGAGAGTCTCTCGGCCTCCGGTGTAGCAGGCTAGACTTTCCTGGTTCCCGAACCCCGCTCTTGGTATTTGGGTGTCGCGGGGGGTTCCTCCTCGCCTCTCACGTGGGTATGGAAACGTCCCCCATTTGTTCCCCTCGCCGGTTCGAGCCCCTTATTGGAAGCCGTGATATATATATATATATATATATATGAGTATATATATATAGTATATATATATATATATATATATATATATATATATATATCTCGATAAAATAGTCATGACGTCACAGTTTACGTAACGCGAAAATCCTGACGTGTGAGTATAACGTCACGCGGAGCTTGCATATAAATTTATACTTGACGAGTTACGGACTACGGTACATAACATATAGTAATGCCATATATGCCTCCTATAGCAGCAATGCTATATATATATATATATATATATATATATATATATATATATATATATATATATATATATATATATATATATATATATATATATATATATATATATATATATATATATATATATATAGTGCTGTTAAGTAAAAAGGGCCCACCCCTTTTTGTTATGCAAAAAAGGCCCACCCTGTATCTCCGTATATATGATGTGTAGAGTGAAAAAAATTGGTGGACCCATTAACACCCCATCGAGTATGAGTGAAAAAAGTAATGGTTCAAATTCGATTTTTTGAATTTTGGCAATTTTTTGAAATTTTTCAAAAATTTCACCTACTTTTTGACGATTGTGAGTGACCATTTTTGTACTTTTCCAGTCAATACTGCATTAAGAACTCTATAAATTATATTAATATTGAATTAAATTATGTTAGTCCCATGCAAAAGGTAATCCCACACCAAATTTCAAGAAATTTGGTGCAGCCAATCAACACACAGGTACCATGGAAAAAGACATACAAAAAGGGCCCATTTGTATGACAAAAAAGGCCCACTTTTTTTTTGAATGAAAATTGGCCTGTATATGTGTTATAACACCTAACAACATGGTATATTGTTTATTTTTTGTTTACTTTTATATTGTCTAAAAAAATCAAAAAACAATTTTTGTTATGTAAAAAGGGCCCACTTTTCATAAATGTTATCTAAAAAGGGCCCATCTTTATTTTCACCATTGTTGTATTTATATATATAAAAGGAAGAGTTTCAGGTTCTAAGAGAAAGCTGAAGTACATCAGCAGCAGTAGCAGTGATTTTGGAAGTGATTTTGGAATTTTTGCTTAATTTGAGGAAATTTACCTTTTTTTATTTTATTATTATTTTTTTTAATTTAAAAAAAAATATAAAATTTCTTCATATTTAGTCACAAAAAACCTTAAATAACAAAATAATAACCTAAAAACACAAAAAAATTAACTCTAGAGAGAGTTATGAGGGTTGACCCAAATGGGATGATTTTTGAAAAATTTGAGGAAATTTTACCTTTTTTATTTTATTATTTTTTTTAGTTTAATTTCAAAAAAAAAAAAAAAAATCTAAAAATACCAAAAAATTAACTCTAGCAAGAGTTAAAAGGGTGGGGCCCTTTTTGCAAACAGCGGGCCTTTTTTTTTGTTCACTTCGAGTCTAAATAATTTTAACAATTTTTAAGCAAAAAAAAAAATTTTTATGTGGTAACATACATAGGACCTGCCATTCTAAGAACTTATTAAACTCATATATGTTAAATAGTTTAGTAGTTATTGCCAAATTTAAAATTTTGGGCCCTTTTTACTTAACAGTATATATGTTGAAATTTTGAATGGTATCTAAATTAAATTCACTATATCATTCTCAAACTGGAATCCAGTCCCAAACCTATAATATAAATCTAAAAATTAATAAAAATCTAACTATAAATCAAACTTTAAAATTCATAAATTGAGCTATAAAATATGCCTCTGCAAAATGCTCTAGCCTGATGCAAAAAGGGAAAAAGCACAACCATCTAAAAAATCTCAATTCATTTTGAGAAAGAGAAAAGAAAAAAGTTTTGAACAGCTCTGGTCTTGCTACGCCTTTGTAATTTTTTCTATGAAAGCAGTGACTCTGTGTTTTTTTTCAATACTTCAATATCCTGGATGAATTATCTTTCTTCAGAGAGGGATCCCTCCTCATCCGATTGAAGTACTACGCAAAAAAGGCTTAAATAGATGCTTCAGCGCATTACTGGTAATAGCTCCCGTTTTTTTGAAGGTAAGAGAAGTTTGCTTAGGCATATTGTTTTATCTTTAATAATATTATTTGCTTCCTTTACCTCTCCCCATAAGTGAGGTTTAATTTACTTTAACTTGCTAAAAAAAATAAATAATTTTATAATGATTGATGCTTCCAGTGAAGTACGCTAAAAATTTTCTATAATGAATGGTGCCCCCTGTGAGGTAAAGGTTTGGTACTGGAGTTTATGTTTGAGTCCTTTAATATTTCATAAAACTTTAAAATTTCAAAACTCTTTCGTCAGAAATAAAGTTCAAAAATTGAAACTAAATATTGGAGGTTACTATTTCATAATTAGGGATAGGTTAGCTTAGTTAGTTACTAAGTGGTAAAATTCCCGACTAATTTACGAATTACGAGTGGCGACGCAAAGACTACAAACCTTGTTTACATACTTAAATAACGGACTGACGATTGACTTGCTATTCTAGGTCTGTGTTAAAAGTAACGTTTAATTAAATAAATAATATTGTGATATATATAAAATAATTTGTGTATTACAATAAAAATTACAATAAAAATACTGAAAGGTATTTAAGTAAAAATAGTCCTGAAGTGTAGCAATATTGTTTGGGCCTATTCTTGTTAAGCGTAAGCCTTACTACTTTTGCCCAAATAGGCTATACGTATTAGGGCTGTAAAATTTGAGTAAACTTTAATAAAATTTTTGGAGCCTAACTATAGAGTTATAGGCCTACCTAATAACTTAATAGGCTTTGTGGACTTCCCATACTGGTTAAAACCAGATGGTCTGTATATAAAATGAAGGCTATTTAAAATGCCTAATTTAAATTAAGGTAAACTCCCTTTATATAGTATTAAGGTACATATTTTTTTAGTATTAAGGATTTTTTTTTTTGTAGGCTTAAGGTTCATATTTTAAGGCCTATGTATTATAGGCTTAGGTAGTTGTCACAAGTGTGAAAATGGAGCATTTGGACATAAATAGCTCTGACATAGAAGAGTTTGCTGAATCTTCTGGCCCGTCTGAAGAATTACGAAATGTAATTAAGCTAACAAGAAAGCGGGGTGGTAAAAGGTCCGCTGTTACTAAAACTTTAAATAAATTAGTTCCTGCCATTAATACTCTATCCAATGAGGATAAATTAAATAATTGTTTAACATTGAAAAAGTCAATAAATGATCTTGAATCTCTTAATGAGAGTATCACAGATTCTTTTGTAGCTTGTGAAGAATTTACGACTGAAAGACTTGAGGCTTTAGAGTCTAATAATGAGTATTATTATACTACCATTAATAAATATATTCAATTATTGAGTACAAATGTTTCTCAAAGTACTTCTGCTTCAAATACAGCTCATAAAGCTAAGGTGAAAATAGCAGAAATAAAGATCTTGCCATTTGAAGGTGATGCCTCTCAATTTAAAAATTTTAAAATATCATTTACTAATATTTATGATAGTTTGGGATTGTCAAACCAAGAAAAATTTGCTTATTTAAAACAGCACTTAAAAGGAAATCCATCTGTTCAAATAAATTGTATTCAAGAGTCAGATACAGCCTATGATGAGGCTTGGGAGCAATTGGAAGATCTTTATGCTTCTCCAGGTCAAATTAAATTTTCACTAATCAAAAAGTTATTAACTTGTAAAAAAGCTTCTAAAGATCTTAATAGTTTAAATGATTTTCAAGCTAATATGAATGCCAATGTCAATCTGTTTAAAAATAATCAATTAACTATTGACGATATTCAATTATACATTTATTATAATGCTTTAGATATAGAATTAAGAGAATATTTACGTACATGTGGTTATAAATTGTATCAATCATTTGATGATTTTCGAAGTGCAGTGACTGAGGCTACTAAAACATTAAACGATCAAGAAGGTGTTAAATCAAAACCGTTAAAATTTTAATGCTCTTTCATTAAAAATGAATCTGTAAATAATAAAAATGTAAAAATAAAATCTCAATCAGAGAATGAGGCAAGTTCAGGTAAAATTTTTTATGAAGGTGTAAAATCAAAAACTTCAGTCGTTACAGCCTCTACTGTAATGACATGTAAATTATGCTCTCAAAATGGCCATACTATTTCCAGATGTTCCAAATATGCTACCAATAAAGAAAAATGGGATCGTATAAAAGAATTAGGGTATTGTAAAAAATGTACAGGTAAAAATCATGATGAAAACAGTTGTACAATATCTCTTGATCCTTGTAAAAATTGTGGTAAGAGAAATCATTTATATTTTCTTTGCTTAAAACAACTTTCAGAGGGTAAAGATAAAATTAAGGATCCTAAAGTAAAGGATAATGGGAAAGGTAATAAAACTAGTCAAGGGTGTAATATTACTTCTATTGGAGGTAATTCAATTCTTCCATCATTACAGTTACCAATTGTAACAAATTTGGGTGGTGAAATAAAGGTGAGAGCACTTATAGATTCTGCGAGTCAGGACAATTACATTGTTAAGGATACAGTAGAGTCTCTAGGTGTTTCCACTAAGGTCATTGAGGAAACTTTAACAATTAGTGGTTTTAATGCTCAATTTTCAAAGCCATGTTTTGAGGTTGCAAAATTTTTTATTAAAGATGTTGAATATCCCATTGAAGCCCTAGTTGTTGATAACATCCCAGTAAAATTTAAAATTAAAGAAGTGTCAAAACTAGTTACTTCCCTTGAACTTAATGGTTTTAAATTAGCAGAGAATTATGATTCTGAAGTAGTAACTGATTTTAATGTAATTTTAGGAGCCCCTAGTATTAAAGAACTAAATTTAGAAATTATTAAAATTAATAATGCTATGGCTTACAAATCTAGGTATGGTGTCATTTTGCAAGGTATTCCCTCAGATTATCATTTCAAATATGAGACAGCCTTAAATTTAATTACAGAGAGTTGTGTTGCTACTGTCAGTGAAAATGATGAAAATCTAGCTGAAAATATAGGTCATTTCAGCAGTCTGGAAAATTTAGGGTTAACTAAAGATGAAAAATTTACCACTAATGAACAAAGAATAATAAAAAATTTTAAGGATAATGTTCAGCTGAGTGAGGAAAGTATATCAGTAGAAATTCCATGGAAACCTAATCATAATATAAATGACTTAACTCCTAATTTTGATTATGCTTATGGCAGGCTTAATTCTCTTATTAGAAAATTAAAAAATAATAATTTATTAAATGAATATCAGAATATTTTTGATTTACAATTAAATGAGGGTATCCTTTGAGATTCCTTTTGATAAAATAATCATAAAAAAGACTATTTTCTTCCTCACTTTGCTGTAATTAGAAATAATGTTCATAATACTAAAATTAGAATAGTAGTGGATCCATCTGGTAAAAAATATGATGATGACAAGGCTTTAAATGATTTACTTGATAACTGTCCATCCTTGTTACCACATCTTGCTGGGTTGTTTATACTTATAAGACATGGTAGGTACTTAACCATTGCTGACATAGAAAAAGCTTTTTTAATGTTACATCTTTCTAAGGAAGATGATAAAGATGCTCATAAACTATTATGGATTAGGGACTTATCAAAACCTTTAACTAAAAATAACTTAATGTGTCTTAGGTATAATAGAGTAACATTTGGCAATAAAACCAGCCCATTTCTTTTGAAAGAGTCCATTAAATCAATTTTGGGAGTCAAAGCAATCTGACTTGGGTGACTATTTTTCCAATCGGTTATATATGGATAACCTTATGATAAATAATGACAAAGTAGAATGTATAAAGTCACATTTTGAAACTGCTATTAATTATCTAGAGCCCTATGGTCTTCACCTTTATGAATGGGCTTCTAACAGTCCTGAAGCAGAGTTAATGTTCAAAAAATTAGGTTTGCTCTCTTCTGAAGATCCTCTTTTCACTAAACTTCTAGGTTATTGGTGGAATAGGAAAGAGGATTTAATATCCTTAAAGGAATGTGACTTAGATAATAAATGTAAAACTAGAAGGGAGATTTTGAGTGCTATACAAAGTATTTTTGATCCCATAGGCTTTGTTGCTCCTTTAGCTTTTAAACTTAAACTTTTAATGCAAAATCTGGTTTGTGAAAATGCTTCATGGGATGAAGAGATCTCCCCAAAATTAAAAAAAGAGTGGAAAATGATTTGTAAAGATTTTTCTAAGGTTAAAAATTTATCATTTCCTAGAATGACATCAATTGAGTCAGATATTGAATTTAGTCAGTATGATTTACATGTATTTTGTGATGCTAGTAAGGTTGGGTATGGAATAGTATGCTACCTTGTTAATAATCAAAATTCAAAATTTATATATGCCAAGTCAAGAATTAGTCCAAAGGGTAAAAATTATTCAATCTGTCAACTTGAGTTGTTAGCCATCTGTTTAGGCGTTAATGTCATTAAATATTTAATTGAAACCTATAATAAAAATGGTTCATTTTTTCGAACTACCATTTGGACCGATTCTTTGGTTTGTGCAAACTGGTTAAATCAAAAGGACTTAAAAATTAAATCTGTATTTGTTAGCAATAGAATTCAAGAAATTCAAACTACTTGCTGTTCTTTCCCCTTTGATATAAGCTTAAGACATGTTTCAGGTGTAAATAATCCTGCTGATTTGTTGACTAGAAATCTTACCACCAAGAAATTTCTAAAGTATAAGCAATTTTATTTAACTGGTCCTTCATTTCTTAAAGATCCAAAATCCCTTCCTAATACAATTCTTGTAAATTTCAATTCAAAACTTAGCATAAATTCTTTACTTCAAACCACTAATGATTTACCAGAACCCCAAGTAGAAAGTCATACTGAACCATTATTTAACATTGAAAGATTCTCAAATAGGAATAAAGCCCTTAGAATAACAGGTTATGTAATCAGGTTTATTCATAATCTAAAATATTTTAAAACTAATAAATATAATCCTCAACCTGACCTTTCTATTGAACAACGTGTAGAACAAATAAATTCAAATAATTCATATAATAAAGTTGCAACTGAATTTTGGATAAAGTATTTCCAAAAGAAATACTTTTCCCAAGAATTGACAAATTTAATAAATTTAAATCAAGGTAGACCTATTGAAGACCTAACCAATCTTCAAAAGGATCTGAAATTATTTATGGATGATAATAATATCATTCGTACAATGGGAAGGTACAGGTATGCAGGAACTATACCTTATAATGCAAGGTACCCCGTCTTGCTGCCGAAATGTCATTTTACTAAATTAATAATAATTGAAACTCATAATAAAGCTAAGCATGCAGGTTTATCTGCTACTTGTAACTTAATTCGGCAGGAATTCTGGATACCTCAAATAAGGTCTTATGTAAAAAGTATATTAAAAAAGTGTATTTCATGTAAAAGGTATTTTGCTAAAGCATATGAGGTACCCACTGTTGGTCCCCTCATAAAAGAAAAAAGTGACTATGAACACCCATTTCAAACTACTGCCATTGATTATGCTGGGCCAATTTTATTAAAAGACCCAGATGATAATAATAATAAAATTAAATCTTACATATTATTATTTACTTGTTGTAATACTAGATTTACCAGTCTTCATGTGGTTTATGATCTGACAACAGAGACATTTTTAAGGGAACTTTACCATCTTTCACTTACCTATTCTCAACCAAAAAAAATAATCTCTGATAACCAGTCCACTTTTAAGAAGGCTAGTAGTTATTTAAGTGATTGGTTTCATAATTTTAAAGTGCAAAATTATTTGCAAGAAAATGGTATAACTTGGCAATTCACAGCTAGCTATTCTCCTAGAACTCTAGGAATAGCAGAGAGAATTGTAGGGTTAATAAAAAGATCTTTGTACACCTCCCTTAAGGGTAGATCTATTTCAGTAGGTAATTTCTCCACTATAGTAAAAGAAATAATGCATGCAATTAATGCCCGTCCATTAACTTATGTCAGTTCTAAAGAAGACCCTTCTTATGATGTAATTACCCCTTTTAAATTAATTTTTGGTCAGGATATTGTAAAATATAATTTTTTAACCACTCCTGAAGTCAAAGTTTCTTCTACTGATGTAGGGGAAATTGTTGATCCTAATTATATTTCTAATGATCAAAAATCTATTGTAAAAAACTTTAAAACTTTATCCCATCAATTAAAGGTTATAAAAAATAAATGGAGAGATGAATATCTATTGGGCTTAAGAGAAAGAGAGAAAAAGCAGCACAAACTAATTACTAAAACACCTAAAATTGGGGAATTGTGTTTGCTAAATGAGTCTAGTAAGCTTCCAAAATGTTTTTGGAAGTTAGCTAGAATTACTGATGTTCATCCTGATGATGAAGGTATTGTCAGACATGTGACTGTACAAACAGGACAGGGACATCAGTCCAAAAGACATGTGTATAATCTTTACCCATTGGAGATTCCTATTGACAACCTAACCCCAGACTTACAAAAAGATGACATTACTTTACCCAAAAATGACTCTCCTCAGCAAGACACTCAAACAAGACCTAAAAGAGCTGCGGCTGTAAAGTTTCAAAATAGGATTAAAGACCTATTGAAACATGACTTAATTTAAGTATACTGGAGAAGATTTTGTAAATAAAAAAAAGGTAACTCCAGCTAGGTAGTTAGTTTTAGGTTAAGGTTTTTAAAAAAAAAAAAAAAAAACATTTTTCATTTATATTATTTTTTTATTTTTGAGGGGGAGTGTTGAAATTTTGAATGGTTCTAAATTAAATTCTCTATATCATTCTCAAACTGAATCCAGTCCCAAACCTATATCGATCTATATCTAAAAATTAATCTAACTATTAATCTAACTTTTAAATTCATAAATAGAGCTATAAAATATGCCTCTGCAAAATGCTCTAGCCTGATGCAAAAAGGGAAAAAGCACAACCATCTAAAAAATCTCAATTCATTTTGAGAAAGAGAAAAGAAAAAAGTTTTGAACAGCTCTGGTCTTGCTACGCCTTTGTAATTTTTTCTATGAAAGCAGTGACTCTGTGTTTTTTTTCAATACTTCAATATCCTGGATGAATTATCTTTCTTCAGAGAGGGATCCCTCCTCATCCGATTGAAGTACTACGCAAAAAAGGCTTAAATAGATGCTTCAGCGCATTACTGGTAATAGCTCCCGTTTTTTTTTAAGGTAAGAGAAGTTTGCTTAGGCATATTGTTTTATCTTTAATAATATTATTTGCTTCCTTTACCTCTCCCCATAAGTGAGGTTTAATTTACTTTAACTTGCTAAATAAAAATAAATAATTTTATAATGATTGATGCTTCCAGTGAAGTACGCTAAAAATTTTCTATACTATATATATATATATTGCCGTAGGCCTAGCCTAACCTTTATGGACATACGTACGTTGTCATAAAAGTTTACGTTTACGTAGATCGATTTATATATGGCGTATGCCTAACCTCTCCCTCTCTTTCTCTATCTCCCTCTCCTCTCTCTCTCTCTCTCTCTCTCTCTCTCTATATATATATATATATATATATATATATATATATATATATATATATATATATATATATATATATATATATATATATATATATATATATATATATATATTAGAGCATTATTTATTTATTTTTTATATTCTATCGTACGAAAAATAATTATTTAACAAATCTTTTTACTTTTTATTTAATTAACTACGTTTGGTTTATTCAATCACAGTATAAATATACTATGGTTCAATTGAATCGTTGATAATCGTAAAAAAAATTATCGAAAGAAAATTATTTTTATCGATATATAAATAATCGGAAAATATCAGAAACAAACATCGATAGTGTTATCCCTAAAAAAACGCCGAAATCAGTCTTTTTTTTCGGAGCCTAATTTTTCATATTTTTAAAATTATGTGACAATAACGCTAATCGGTAAAAACTTCAAAGAATTTTTGATACCATTTCTGTAAATTAAAAGTTTATAGTTTTAATACAATAGTTACGTAAAGTTTATTCACCTCGGCTAAACTATTACCGAATTATTAATACTATTTGTGTAGAAATTAAATATTTATTGTTTTAACATATTTACATGAACTCAAGTGTGAACTGCTACACTATTCCGAAAAAATGATTGATATTTGAGACTTTTACCATGTTCCAAACTATTAAAATTTTAAAAGACGAATTGTGCCTTAAAGTGTCCCTAATATAACAATAATATTTACAAATTTGTTCTTGGGAATTACTATTAATACTGAGATAGCTAAAATATTAGCCTCTTTTAAGCATCAAATTTAGGGGCCCAACCCACCATTTTTGTTAACCCTGTTAGACGCAGCAAAAATTTACAAAAAAGAGATTGGTGGTTTGAACTCTCCAAAGTAAAAATCAAAGCCATGCAAAATAATATAAAGTTTCATCCAGCAGCCAATTTTAATTTTTTTGCTTCACTTCAGTTGGATTGGACCCAATAGCTACTCTACTAGACCCTATAGAATTACAGGCCTATAATAAGGTCTAGGCCTACTTATAATACCTACACTTCCAGTGCGTAGTCTAGCTCTATACTATAGTCCAACTTCATTGAGATAGAGCAAGAGGCATTAAAATAATACATATTAAATGCACAATAATTATATAATGTCGAGATAGGTCCGATGAATCATATTACGTTTGTTCAACGCCTATTTCAGCTTAAGCCTTTAAAAACTATATATTACAAATGTTTTAAAAACTTACGAGGGCATTCCTCATGGAGCTCTTGACAATATTTGATGCCATATTTTAAATATCGGGTAAATATATATTAAATAAAGAAAAATTTTCTGAAAGTGATGGATTCGCTGGGTTGCAGTCTGCTTTTTCTTGGCCGGTGAAGATGACCCGCCACTCATATGAAAGAACTAAAAACAGTCCGCTAATAATTCTCACAATTGGTGATCAAAGGTATTCTGATAAATCCACCAAAAAAGTTGGGCCTAGACCTCAGGTAAAATTAGAAGTTTATCGATTATGGAAAGAGTCTTAAGGTGGGTTACTGTAAATATAAAAGTTTGTGTATATATTAGAAATTTTAAGATATTAAGAATGAGATTTGTAAATAAAATAATTATTATTAATAAGCTATATTATAAAAACTATTATATACTTCCACATATATCTCTTCTATTTTGCTTATTTTAGTATTTTATTTAGGATATAAAAACTATTAGTTATATATTTTCTTATACCGGTATGGTATCTTCTATTATTAGTTTTAGCGGAATTTATATTTTTGTCTACATGTGGTATCCATTTTTCACTAAATTTCACTAAAAAATCACAATGTCTTGCGACAACTGTGGACTCACTTCAAATTCAATAACGGTCCTAATAAGTTGTGCTTGTGAAATCAAAATTTATAATCAAAAATGTAAGGTGTTAGGAGGTAAATTGTAATTTTCCCTTTCTCAACCTTTATCAATCTACTTCTATTCTCTTTATCTCTTACTCACCTATTCAATTTTACCTAATAAGTTAGTTAGTTATAATTTAATAAAGCTAAAAAGCTGAGTTATCTTAAAAACTATCAGAGCTTCTCAAGGACCAAAAAAGTCTTTGAATAACCAACAAACCCAAGGTAAGGCTTATGTAATGTTACACAATTGTGTATTTATATACTAATTTTTTAGTTTTTATATCATTCAAAGACTTTTTTGTTCAATTGTGTAATCTATATAAGTCTCAACGAACGGGTTTGTTGCAAGTTCTTGATAACTCGTGCTAGCAATATTGCAAATTAATAATCTACCTATCTCCGAAGCTTATAGCAGTTTTCGATATTTTGTGTAGGCTATTATTAGGTCAAAATCATTTTTAAATTAAGGTTTATTTGAACGTAGGAAAATAATAGAGACGGTAGAAGCCACGTGGGCCTATCGAGACTAGCCTATTGGCGTTTTTGTCCTAAGTTTAGTTAGTCTTAGTGTATTTAATTCAAAATTTGGTATGAGAGTTAGATAAGCAATGCATCATTGCCTAACCATTCCATTATAGTGATTTCCTAAAAAAATTCAAGCTCAAACTTAGGCCTAGTAGGTCTAGGTCATTTTCAACCTCAAAATTTGTTTGTTTGTTATAAGGTTTTAAAAAATGATATATAAGTATAATTGTGAATCTACATTAGCCTTACCTGAATTTGTTGTTTCAAAGATTTTTTTTGCTCTTTGAATAAGATTTTGATAGTCCTTAGATAACTCTGCCTCTTGGCTTTTGTAACCTAGCACTTAAAATCTTAGTTAGGGTAAATTTGATTGGTGAGAAGGTAAAGAGAATAGAGATAGATTGATAGTAAAAATATTTGAAAAGAAATGAAGAAATTTACCTCTATACCCTTTTACATTTTGATTAATTTTTTGTTTTCACAAGCACGACTTAATAGGACGGATTTTGAATTTGAAGTGATTATAGTGATTTTTGGCGTTTAGGGAATTCTTGTAATTATACCCAGTTTTGGCAAAGTACAAATTCCACTAAATAATATTTGATACTTATGACTTTTTTATATCTTACATCCTAATACGGTACTAAAATAAAATAAAATAGAAGAGACATAAGCGAAAGTATATAATAGTTATTATATCCTAAAATAAACTAACAAAACAAGCAAAATAGAAGATATATATGTGGAAGTATATAATAGTTTTTATAATTGTTCTACGTTGCACTCTCTCAAACATATCTAATTAAAATAATGAAGCGGCGCACGCGGAAAGCGTTTCAATGATAAATGCGAAAACGGTTAAACACCCAAATTCTCTCCGAAACTGAACGTAGAAGTGGGCTACCG
>JABUQX010119926.1:0-2500 GCA_015478945.1 Trachelipus rathkii | reverse complement strand
CTTAAGAAATAATTATTAATGTTAGTACCGGCCATTTTTATTGTAGTGTTAAGTCTCTTTCTTGACTACATAAACGTTCCATCCACCCAATAAAAAATTTAACAATGGAACTCTCAACAATAATACCCTACCTTCTCCTTGATCCCTCCTCTTCTTGGAACAACAGTTCAACCTACTCTTTAGCGTTATACGTCTAAAACTTACTTTCCAACCCTTCTTAACATACATTGGTAACTCCACACATTCACAACATTACTAAATCTGGTGTTCTATCGCTCTCTTCTTAAAGAGCTCTTTCCGCATTGTATGCCGCCCTACCCTTTCTACATCAGAGTGAAATCAAACACCATTCTTCAATACTTTCAAGAACTCTTCTTACCCTACCTACACTATTAAAGGCTACTTAAAAAGCAAAAAAAAAGGTAAATCTACAATCCTGATCCACCGTGAACAACACACACTCCCACCCATCTACCCATCCCTCACTTATTCACATAAAACAAATCCTCAAGAACTTTACCTACATCATTTAAGGACTAAACTTCTCTAACACTTCATCTCTCAAAAGAACTTCTATCAAGACCACCAACATCCACGGTAACAAAATAAACCATTCTCACAATGCATATCAAAATTTCGTTCCTGCATCAATGCCCTACTCCTCATGCAAATTACATTACGGTGAAATACATAAGCATATATTTTCAACAGAAGACCCTCTTATCAACATAAAATTACGATCTTCATATGATCCCAATAACTCTGCTCCACCTCACATGTAGTTCAGTCTACATATCATAACCATTAATATAAAAAGACACAGTGCCCCATCTTCTAAGGTACTAGACCCCACCAAACGAAAACTCATAGAATCACTATGGATACAAAACCTTCCTAATTTTAACTTACAAAAATGAGAATATACGTTCAATCCCACACTTAACAACATTCTTACCACCACACCATTTTTAAAAAATATAAAAGCAAAATTTACTTAAATTTAAACTACTTTTCATATTTCAACTGTTTTACATAATCTTACAAAATTTTAATAATTTATTTAGTCTTCAAATAACAACGTCTGAGGAGGGTCCAGAAAAATTTAGGACCGATAAGCTAACGTTATTTTAACACTTATGAAGACCGACTGGTTAAAGGACTTTTATATAAATTATGCAGTTCTATTTGAAATCAAAATTTAAAGGCCTTCTATTTATAATACGACTAAACTCAGCGAAATATGCTTCGAATATATACTACAATAAAAAAATGTCCGGTAACAACATTAATAACTTTTCACTAAGGAAAAACTTTCTAAAATATCAGGACTTAATAAAATCTGCTCATATTAAAAACTTTAGATGAAATTTCTGAAAGACTTTCTGAAAAACCTCTTACTACCAAAAACTTTAATACCGAATAACTTACTTAATGATATCCACTCACCTTTCCCTAACGTGCATAGAGAAATACTCTTGGCCAAAATATCTAATGTGAAAATTGAAGTTAAACAAACTTTCGCAAAATGTTTTCATAATTTCAAAGTCTTTCAGCAATCATGGTACCAAATATTACCAAATTCAAATCTGGAATTTACTAACTTACTGGACCACGCACATATTTTAAAAGATGTAGCTGTCTCTTCAAAGAAAGCATACTATACCGTAAATTTAATAAACTTATATTACATAGCCATTTGGGCAACTAAACCTACCCCGGACAGGAATTATCAACTTTTCAAATTATGCTATAAACAAAGATGAAGAAAGACTTTTAAGTTATGCCTGTCCTTTTTCACTTCAGAAAATGTCCACCTCCTTCAATTTTGTACAGATTTCGAAACATGGAAAAAAAAAACAAAACTCTAACATTCATCATTGACTTATATATATATATTATTATATATATATATTATATATATATATATATATATATATATGTTATTGTATGTATCTAACATATAATATATATATATATATATATATATATTATATATATATATATATTATATATATATATCATATATATTATATATATTTATACATATAACTATATTAGTTCCTATATGCTACGTAATATATTATATATTATACTATTATAAATATATATATATATTATACTTATATATATACCAGCTAATATCATCCTATTCTACTAAACTATATTATAGTTCTGTACGATATATATATATATATATATTATATATATATATATACTATATATATATATACTATATATATTATATATATGATACATATATTATCTATATATATATAATATATATAATATATATTTATATATAATATATATATATATATATATATATATATACTATAATATATATACTACTTACTAATATATATTATTATATACTTATATATATCATATTATATATTATTTTGTATTTAATACTTTAAAATATGCTATGGACTCCAAACAAAATACATTTGTATCCTATTCGTCTATTCTGTTAGTTTTCCAGCCAATTTAGCATGTTGTT
>JABUQX010119925.1:17500-31090 GCA_015478945.1 Trachelipus rathkii | reverse complement strand
AGGGTTCCCTACCTATTATAAGCGGATGATTTGGTTTTGTGTGAGAGAGTTTGAGAGGATTGGTAGAGGTGGCAGGGTGTGTGTAAAAGGAGATATTTGAATGTAGACGTAGATAAGAGGAAATTATGGTTGTGAGGAGGATAGTCCTCAGTGTGAAATTATATTAGATGGTGAGTAGCTGAAACAAGTGTCTAGAGTTTGAATATTTAGTATATATGTTGGATGAAAAGGGGAACGGATGATAAAGAGTGTGAAAAGTTGTGAATAGCAGGAAGGTGGTTGGTGCAATTAGTAGTTGGTAGATAGTAAGGGGACTAAGTGTGAGTACATTATGGTCTTACATGAGGTATGTTTTAATAATCATGATATGTTGAAATTTAATATACACAAACCAATAAATTACATAGATACCGTAATTAATGTCATAGTCAAAAGCTAAAAGTAACGGAGTAACGGTAACGGCAATTCGTTACTTTTCCTTTCAAAGAAACGGAATTACTTTCCAGTAACGGAGTAACGATAACGGAACTACTTTTTTGAGTAACGATGCCCACCTCTGTAAATATATATATATATATATATATATATATATATATATATATATATATATAGATATATATATATATATATATATATATATATATATATATATAAATATATATATATATATATATATATATATATATATATATAAAATAACAAACATATATAACTATATATATATATATTTACTACATATGTAATATAACTGCTATATATATATATATATATATATATATATATATATATATATATATATATATATATATATATATATATATATATATATATATATATATATATATATATATATACACAGACCCTTTCAAAAGTAATTCATTTCGTTACTTGGAAAAAGTAACTCCGTTATCGTTATTCCGTTTCTTTGGAAGGAAAAGTAACGAAGTGCCGTTACTCTGACATTAACTACGGTATCTTAGGTAATTTATTGGTTTTGTATTATATTCCAGACATGAATGTGAAAATCGTCATCACTGAGATCTTTAATCAAGTCAACGTTTAGCGCTGCCACCTTCTTGCCATTCCTTCCTACTACACTCTGCATCATCTGTTCCTTTTCATCCAACATATATCCTAAATATTTAAACTCAGACACTTGTTCCAGCTGCTCACCATCTAACATAACTTCACCGAGGACTGTCCTCACTCACTTACTCTTATCTACGTTTACCTTCAAACATCTCCTTTTACATACCCTCTACCTTTCTCTCAGGTGGATTTTTACAAGCTAACAAATCATCCGCATATAATAGGTAGGGCACCCTCCACTCTCTTCCATTCTCCATCATTCTAACACCATCCCCTGCCACCCCCACCTCTAATTCTTTCATAACCCCATCCATATACAAATTGAATAACCAAGGAGACATAACACATCCCTGCCTCACTCCGCTATTAATATTAAACCAATCACTTTTGACACCATTTATTCTTACACACGCTTCACTATCGTCATACATACTTTTGATTCCATTCAGAAGCTTACCACCAACACCATATATCAATAACATCTGCCATAGAGCTTCCTATTAATCATATCATACGCCTGTTTGCAAATCAAAAAAACTAAATACAATTTATTCTTCTTCTCCCTCATTTTCTCAATCATTTGTTTCAATATAAAGATTTGATCCACATATCCTCTACCACTTCTAAACGCACCTTGTTCTTCACAATCAGTCCTTCAGTCACTCGACGCATTCTTTCGACCAAAATACCAGTATATATCTTCCCTACTACACTTAATAAACTAATTCCCCTATAATTCCTACAGTTACCCTTATCTCCCTTACCCTTATATAAAGGTAATATTACTGCTCTCCTCCAATCCCTTGGCTATACCCTCCAAAAACGCTTTTGCTGCATAACTTCCAAACCAGGCAATACAACATAGTTACGATGACGTTACGTTTTGTTTAATCAAATGTCAATGCAATTTTTCTCTTTCTCAAAATACCTATTCCTTCTTGCACCATCAAACCCACACACATTCACTATCACCTCTTCATTACTGCCAATGTTATGCAGATTTTCGAAGTGTTCCCACCACACTATGGTGGTGTATTTTTTTTTCTTTTTAAGATTGCGTTGCAATCTTGAAGGGGGAGTTATATAATAAGTTGGTTTATAAACCAAGTAAACTCCCAATGAAAGTTGTGATACGGGAGAAATTTGGGAACGAAAATCAGATACGTTTTGGCAGACAATCATGGAGGTGCTTAAGTGTTGATCGTTATTGGCAGAATGGTGCTCTGGATCAGGTGATGTAGGTGGTTGGAGCGAATTTGACAAAGGAGTTTAATGGAGATTATATGGAGTTATTCGTGTCCCGTGGAAAAATCGGGTAAGTTTTGTTGTTTTTTTTGTTACGTTTATAAAATGCAGTGAAAATTAATTACTAATGGTGAAGCGTGCTATGAATAGGTTATTGGAGTTAAGGATTGACGTTTATAGTATATATTTATTTATTATTATTATTATTATTATTATTATTATTATTATTATTATTATTATTATTATTATTATTATTATTATTATTATTATTATTATTATTATTATTATTATTATTATTATTATTAAGCGTCATTTTTATGTTTATTAGAATACTTGTGAGTGTGCAAGTGTAAAAACAAAAGTGAATAGCGTGACTGTTGTTGTATGACAAATGATATTTATTTAGGTTGTAGCAGTGCTATGACTTGTGTGTGTGTGTGTGTGTGTGTGTGTGTGTGTGTGTATTATTATTATTATTATTATTATTATTATTATTTATTATTTATTATTTATTGTTATACCTATTATTTAAGATTATGGTTATTATTATTTTAACTTGTCATCGTTATTTTTATTAGTATATGTGTGAGTTAAATGCGGCCACCAAAAAGTGAATAGAGTAATTGTTGTTGTATGAATGCGCTGTATATAGATTGTAGCAGTGCTACGATTTATATTATTATTATTATTATTATTATTATTATTATTATTATTATTATTATTATTATTATTATTATTATTATTATTATTATTATTATTATTATTATTATTATTATTATTATTATTATTATTATTATTATTATTATTATTATTTTCATTACTGTACATATTAAAAGATATATATATTAACCTGGTCCTATTCTGTTTTAAGGACCTGGTGCAGACCGGTTGGAAACCTGGTGCAGACCTGGTGTGGAACCGGTACCATTAAAGAAGTAGTTGAGGGTGCCATAGTAGCACTCACTACCATTAAAGAAGTAGTTGAGGGTGCCATAGTAGCACTCACTACCATTAAAGAAGTAGTTGAGGGTGCCTCTGTAGCACTCACTACCAAAGAAGTAGTTGAGGGTGCCTCTGTAGCACTCACTACCAAAGAAGTAGTTGAGGGTGCCTCTGTAGCACTCACTACCAAAGAAGTAGTTGAGGGTGCCTCTGTAGCACTCACTACCAAAGTGATTCATTCATTTTTAATGACGCTAGGTCTTTGACATACTCGTTTGACTATCGGATGAAAACCTAATAGCAAACTACGCTTGAAGCGTTCTTTTTTGGGGACGTGGATGGCCTAGTTTAGAGCATCCAGTTATTGTTAACACTACAACGCGGTGTCCAATGTTCGAATCCCACTGATGGAGTAAAATCTGTGACTCATTCATTTAAAATGAGTCACGGGAGATTTACTCTCCCTCAGGACTACAGGCGCTGGACTCACGTCGCTGTGAGCAGCAGCCGAGGCTTATCCACTAAGCCCATCCACTTTCCAAGAAAGTTTCAACGCAGCAAGCTGGTTTATATTGCTATTATAAAGAGCTGCATGCTAAATGAGGTCTGGGAGTTTTCTCCCTCAGCAGGGATACTCTCCCTCAGCAGGATTTTCTCTCCCTCAACAGAATCTTTTACTCTCCCTCAGCAGGAACACCAGTATCACCCATTTTCGTCAGTGGTCGAGTTGGGGATTTTATTATTATTTTCGTTTAATCGTTGAATTAAATATTTATATTATCATTGCGTTTTGTGAGAAACATTGACTCTGTATATGATAATTTAACTAAGTGTAATATATTGATTTAAAGTGTATATTTATTGATAATATTTTGGGCATATATATATATATATATATATATATATAGCATATATATATGCTGTATATATATATATATATAACTGCTGCTAATATATATATATATATATCTACTCTCTCTATATGCTGCTCTGTATATATATGTATATATATATATATATATAACATATATATATATATATATATATATATATATATATATATATAACATATATATATATATATATATATATATATATATATATTTTTATTATATATATATATATATATATATATATATATATATATATATATATATATATATATATATATATATATATATATATATATATATATATATATATATATATATATATATATAACTATATATATAACTATATATATATAATAGCATAACTTCTATATATATATATCATATACTTCTTCTTCTATATATATATAACATATATATATATATAGCTATGTAGGTTTAATTATTTAGCTAGGTTAGTGAGGATATATAGGTGTCTTGATACTTTCTGGTATTATATTAATGAAAAATCTTATCTTGTGTTTTTCTCTCGACCTTCCCCACTAGAGACGTGAACCCTTGCCTTGGCTCAGTATACCCTCCGTCAGCACGTATTGGTGGAGCCGGCAACATATTTTGGTGGCTCGTTCGGCGTCTTCAGATGGGGAGTCCAGCGTACCAGGTATATTGAGAGAGCATAAGTGTAGAATCGACAAAAACTGTAAGTAGAATTTTTTTTTTCGTTGAGTTGCCAAAATTTTTTTTCCTGTTGGCGACTTTTTTTTTTTAATCTCTCGAAGGACAGTGCTGTTAAGAGGTAATGAACAGACTTGATACGGTGAATAAAATTTTCTGTGGAGCTCTTATATTTTTGTGGATTCCTTAGATTTTGAAATTTTGTGTGGGGCCCTTTTATTTTTGAAATTTTGTGTGGAGCCCTTTTATTTTTGTAATTTGCGTGGAGTCCTTAGATTTTTGAAATTTTTGTGTGGAGCTCTTTTAAAACTTTTGAAAATTTTGTGTGAAGCTCGTAAAAGGGATTTTGAATTTGTTAAAGGAAATTGCTTTGAGGGGCTCTTAAGTTTTGAGAATTTTTTTTTTTTTTTTTTTTTAATTTTATTGAGGACCTGAAATTTTTTTGTTAATTTTTTTTTTTTAAACTGCTTTAGGGATCCTGAATGAGTATTATAGTATATACATGTGGTTATTTTAGGGTACACACGAGTGGTACCCAAATGGGGTTATGTTAAGATATATTTTTGAAGTTAAATTTTGTTTTGTTTTTTTTTGGCAGACGAAATGAGGTACTGTGTTTGGTCGATGGTATTGGGTATGTATTTTTTTCCTCTTTTTAAGATTGTGTTACAATCTTGGAGGGGGAGTTGTATGACAGTTGGGTTATTAAACCAAGTAAATAAAATAAAAATTGTAATACGGGAGAATATTGGGAGCGAAAAGTAGTTACGTTTGGCAGACGGCTCATGGAGGTCTTTAAGTTGTGATCGTTCTTGGAATATTTATGGCGGATGGTGTTCTGGATTAGTTGATGTCGGTATGGAGTTTAGTGAAGAATGGAGATATTCGTGTCCCGTGAAAAATCGGGTAAGTTTTTTTGTTATGTTTATAAAATGAAGAGTGAAAATTAATTAGTTACTAATGGTGAAGCGTGCTATGAATAGGTTATTGGAGTTAAGGATTGACGTTTATAGTATATATTTATTCTTTATTATTATTATTATTATTATTATTATTATTATTATTATTATTATTATTATTATTATTATTATTATTATTATTATTATTATTATTATTATTATTATTATTATATTATTATTTATAAAACTGGTGAAAAGAAGATGTAATAAATTTATTTTTAGAATACTTGTGAGTCCGAATGGTAAAAACAAAAGTGATTAGCGTATTTGTTGTTGCAAGCATGATATTTATTTAAGTTGTAGCAGTGCTATGACTTATTTATTATTATTATTATTATTATTATTATTATTTTTTATTATTATATTATTTTATTATTATTTTATTATACGTATTATATTGTATATATATTTGACGCTGGACTTTTCTGTTTTAAGGACCCAGTGCGGGACCACGGTTACGAAACCTAGTCGGGAGTCCAGTGCACTACCCAGTATGGAGGCTTCGTGTAGCACCTAGTGTGGGAACCCAGTTCAGGACCCAGTATGAAGGCTCCGTGTAGACGACCCAGTATGGAGGCTCCGTGCAGACGACCCAGTATAGAGGCTTCGTGTATCGACCCAGTATGGAGACCGGTGGGAACCCAGTGTGGGGGACCCCGTGTACCGAAGAATTTGAGGGTGCCGCTGTAGCACTCACTACCCTGTATGGAGAGCTTGAGGGTGCCGCTGTAGCACTCACTACCTTGTATGGAGAGCTTAAAGGATCTACAAGGATCAACTAAAATGACAGTTATGTGGAAATCAGGTTTCCCTAAGTATTTGTATTGTTATTGGTTTGTTTTTGTTAGAGAAACATTGACTCTTTTATTGGTAATTTAAATAAGTGTACCAGATCGGAATCCGTAGTGGTAGTTTGTGTATAAAATACTGTTTCACGTGTTTATTTTATTAAAGATGCAAAGATATATATTAATGACATTTTTTTGACGTGTATATTTTAGATAGGTTTAGATAGTTAGGATTTTAGATACTTGGTTAAATTATATGTATTTTGATTTCACGTGTTTATTATATTAATGAAAAATGTTCTTGTGTGTCTTTTCTGGACCTTCCCCTGTTAGAGGCGTGAACCTCTTATAGTGTCTTGACGCAGTAGCACGGTGGCTTAAATGGATTGATGACGTGTCCGGCTACATATTTGATGGCGGAGTGACCCCTCCTGTTACAATATATATATATATATATATATAATATATATATATATATATATATATATATACTATATACTTAATATCATATATATATATAAATATATAATATATATATATATTTTTATATATATATATAATTATATATAATATATATATATTATTAGTGATAGGGACATGACATCCGCATCCGCATTTGCGGAACATCCGCACCTAAATTGACCATCAGCATCCGCATCCGCCTCACTTAATCGGCACATCGCATTCCTCTTTTGAAAAATGAGGATGTTTGAGGATGTTTTCTACATTTGATTTGATTAAATGCATATAAAATAAATGTTATTGGCATCTGGTATCATACGAGTTATGGGAATAATTGTAATTTTGAATTTCGATTTCTGTATATATATATATATATTATATATATATATATATATATATATATATATATATATATATATACTATATATATATATATATATATATATATATATATATATATATATATATAAATATATATAAATATATATATATATAATATATATATATATATATATATATATAAATCTATTTCTCCACAAAATACATGGTTCGTTGGAGCTTGTTCTCGCGACATTCAGGAGAGACATTGCGTATAGGGCATGGGAAAACCTCTCGTTCTCCTATCAATCTTACTAATTTCCATTCTGCTCGGAATCGTTCAGGGCTATTATTCGACAGGCTAAGCGTGCTTTCACTGGGATGGCCAAAAAATATCGATATATCGAAATATCGATAATTTTTGGCTTTGATGTATATCGATATTTTTGGGCGATATTTTCTTAGGCGATATACCGATATTTTTTCTTAATATCGAAAGTCGATATTCCTGTTCAAAAAAAAAAAAAAAAAATTTTTTTTTTGAAGAAAAATAAAAATAAAATCTTATCCCCCCTCTCCCGACACCCTGAAGTGATGAAACTTTCGTTTTTCCCCCCATATTTCGTTCTTCGTTCGTCCCCCAATGTTGTGTATAAAATAAACCGAAAAAATTGGGGTTTTTAGATTTTCGTCTTTTCGGAACCAAAAAATAGGGGAGAGGGGGGGGGATCGACATGGCACATACCACATTGTCAAATTGTCTTCTGAGTATTCCACTAATCACTATTCAGTTATTCAGTGATCAAGTGGAATTGCGACCCAATAAAAATTTTGGAATTATAGTAAAAATGCTTTCCCTGCGTATGTTTGATGTAGCAATGAAAATATCGTACTGAAATGCGAACATCAGTCCGTCAGAACGAACTAGTATCATTATTAAACAATTGTTTGCTCAAATGAAAGAAATAGATTGACTTCCGAGCATTTCAATCAGTTAGTCTTTTTAGGTGCATTAGATGATAAGTATTGGGCTTTGTAATAATAATAATAATATATATATATATATATATATATATATATATATATATAATATATAAATATATATAATATATATATTTATATATATAGATATATATATTATATATTATATATATATATATATATATATATATATAATATATATATATATATATATATATATATATATATATATATAATAATATATATATATAATTTAAAGGGTAAATAACTGGTTACATTGAATAAATGGAAAGGAATTAAAAATAGCTATCATAGTTTTATTTCCTTTTTTCATGAAATATTTTATAATTTATTTATTTATTCTGAGACTGTTAAAGACTCTGCAGTCCACTCGAGATGAGTCTGATCCTGATTTACGTGTAGCTCTGTGGAGTGTGTTCAGTGTCATTGTGGACGAAGATAATCATTGCAGAAATCTAATACCGGAACAGGACTCCTTTGAGTGGTTTACAGTTAGGGTGCAACCGAGTACGACTAGTCTAATCATCTTACTGGCGATTCACGAATTGTTTCGCCTTAAAAATATGTAATAACTAAATTAACGATTTTATAATAGCTATTACTAAAAATTTAGTATTTGGGGGGTACATCAACTACAGCTTTCTTATGTGATAAGTCGTGTGGCATCCAGGTTCGAGCTTCTTTAAATGATTATTGCATTTTATACTAAAATTTAATAGATTTCTTAAGATCCAGGACTTCCAGAGTCGTCCAAGTATTAGTTGTCTACCATCCAATTTAAATTAATTTCGTTGTTGGAATCAATATTTATTTTGTACTTAAATAAGAAATCTTTGAAGATTCCTAGATTCATTATTACTTAATAGTTATTTTTCATTTTTAAATACGAAAAAAAATGTGATTTTTATGCATTATTGGTTTATTTTCTCAGTAAAACAGCGATTTTTCTTACTTAATTTATTCACTTGTCCACAAAAAGTTCAAAAACACCCCCAATTCCTCAAGATCCAACATCAACTCTTTCTAGCACAACTCAGTCTTCAAGCTCTTGGAGTTGGAAACTGAAAGTGGGAAAGACCTGAATGAAGAGTGAAGATCCTTTTGCCATTTCCACCACTTTTTCTTCTGTGCATACGTCTGCTTCATATTTATAAATTAAGCGTCTCTCTCTCTCTCTCTCTCTCTCTAAATTCTTCTCTCTCCTCTTCTCTACCTCTCTCTCTCTCTTCTCTCTCTCTCTCTCTCTCTCTCTCTCTCTCTCTCTCTCTCTCTCTCTTCTCTTCTCTCTCTCTCTCTCTCTCTCTCTCTCTCTCTCTCTCTCTCTTCTCTCGCTCCTTCTCTCTCTCTCTCTCTTCTCTCCTCTCCTCTCTCTCTCTCTCTCTCTCGCTCTCTCTCTCTCTCTCTCTCTCTCTCTCTCTCTCTCTCTCTCTTCTCTCTCTCCTCTCTCTCTTCTCTCTCTCTCTCTCTCCTCTCTCTCTCTCTCTCCGTCTCTCTCCTCTCTCTCTCTCGTTCTCTCTCTCTCTCTCTCTCCTCTCTCTCTCTCTCTTCTCTCTCGTCTCTCTCTCTCTCTCTCTCTCCTCTCTCTCTCTCTCTCTCTCGGTGCTCTCTCTCTCTCTCTCTCTCTCTCTCTCTCGCTCTCTCTCTCTATATATTATATATATATATTATATATAATATATATAAATATATATTATTATATATATATATATAATATATATATATATATATATATATATATATATATATATTTATGGATACATATTATAAACTCAATATAAATATATATATATATATATATATACCCATTTTGATTATGGTATGTATGACATTCCAGTGCCTAATGGTTCGCCTTTCTGTTCTGCGTTCATATCCACACTCTTCATCCTCCAGACAACATCTTAGAGACACCATCTTTTATCCCACCCATATCATATACACATTAACTTATATCCACACCCCTCTTCTAGATAACATCTTACAGACATCCCCTTATCCCGGTATATCCCTATGTGTGGCGGGAGAAAACATTGCCGACATGTATGTCCTGCGTGTCGATAGAAGGCAACTAAGTGATGGTGGTATATGGGTTGGCTTCCCACTACCACTTATCTTTTGCCAGCGAATGCTAATGCATGGCTCAGAGAAAAGTCGTGATCGCCGTAAGCGGCGTTTTCTTATCTTTCGGCGAAAATGTATGAAACGTATGGGTACATGGAATGTCAAGAGAATAAATGTTAGAAGAAGAGGAGCAGAAGGTGATGGATGTATTTAGAAAAGGGCAAATTTTGATTTGCTAGCTGTGACTGAAACAAAGATGGAAGGAAACGTTGAAAATGAGTGGTGTGGTGTGGTGGAAATGGTTTGTGTTGCGTGTGGAAAGGAATGAGAGGGGATAGAAAGATTGCAAAATTCTGATGAGTGACTTGGTGGTATGAGAGCTATGGTTTTAGATTTTGTGTGTTGAGCTGCTAGAATTCTAAAGGTTAAATTTAAGTTTGAATAGGTTAAAGTGTATGTGTGGTTGCGACATATGTTCCATCTGAGGGTAATGTAAGAGAGTACGATTTTTTGGATAATCTGAATGATGTTTTGGATGGGGTGAGTAGGAGATTTTAGTTCATTTACCCCATATATGCCCCACCTAAAGATTTTTTTTTACAGTTGTCACCACCACTCCACAGTCAGAGCCCTATTCAAGGAGGGGGTGTAGTACGCTTAAAAGTTCACCCTCTAGCGCCCAAATTACGCAGATGAGCCCAGACGCAGGCTTTAAAGTGAGGGAGATTAAATTCAACAGGACATTACAGAAGATGGAAAAAAATTCCACAGAACAGAGGTGTGTGGCAGGAAAGAAGGAAGCACAACAGCGAACTAGCCCAGGAGTTACCAATATCAACACAAAACTTGTGGGCAGATACAGCACTTCTTGTGCTACGAGGGCGTCGTAAGGTGGTGGTACGCAAATTGAAAGTTCCCTCGAGCACTTGCCGCTTGGGTGCCTATAGAATATAGAGATAAAGTACCAACAGAACAGTTTATAAGCCTTTTGGCCTTTGACTCGACCCTATCCAAAAGCCGGGTGAAACCACGAGCCCCCCCCCCCCAGATATGAGAGCAGTACTCCATACAAGGGCGCGATGAGACCCTTGTATAGCTGGAGCAACTGAGAAGAAGAAAAAAAAAAGTCTTGCAGTCTAAACAGAACTCGCAGTTTCTTTGAGGCGCCCTAGCAACCTTGTGACATGAGGTTTCCAAGACAATTTTTTTTGTTTATGTTAAGGCCAAGGATGTTTATATTGTCAACAGAATAGACGAGAGGACATGTCGAAAGAGATTAGGAAAGTTAGAATGACCGTTTAGAGAAGGAGATTGCAGGAAGTTGCGGGTTTTTTAAAGAATTGAATTTCACCAAGGTTGAGACGACCCCATCCGGAAAATCTATCCAGATCAGCGAGATAGAATCGGAAAGATTAAGACGAGACGCAATTCTAGAAGTAAAAGAGGAGGAAGCAGAACTGAAATGAGTTGAAGAAATGAAGGGTCGAGTCATCGGTATATGAGTGGATAGAGTTAGATGTGCAGGTGAGAGATCATTAATAAAAGAGGGAATAAAGTAGGAGATAAGACAGAAACCCTGAGGAACACCAACTATTGACAGAAAAAGAAGAAGCTGCCCCATCAACAACAAGCCGATATTTAGAGATTTGAAGAAAGTTAGACATTAATTAAGCAAAAGAGGAAAAGAGGAAACCCAAAGGGAGTGGGACTTGGAGAGCAGTGGACGCGTGCCCATACTCGGTCAAAATGCTTTGGATATATCAAGCGGCCACCACGCAAGTCTCCGTAGTTCCTAAAGAGCTGAAAACCATAAATCGTTAGATAGAAAGTAAATCGCCAGAAGAACCTCGAGCGCTGAAACTATCAGAAAGAAAGGAATGAGTTTCCAGATAATCTAAGAAGTGAGGTTGAGAAGGGTTTCAAAAGATCTTAGATAGAATACAAGTGAGAGCTATAGCGCTATAGTTAGAAGGATCAGAGCGCTTCCTTTTTTCGGGAATAGGTTGGACATGTCCGAGCTTCCAACACTGAAGAAAGTGCTAGTGTTGAGACATTTAGGGCAGTATTTGCTAGTGTTGAAGACATAAGTGTATTGTTGAATGATGGGCGGGATTAGCGCGGAGCAAACTCCTTCAAAACTTTGGGAGAAAATCCCATCTGGGGCCTACTCGTTTTCCTATCCTTCATAGATTCAGGGGCTATGGCACACCGATCAAGTAATCACAGGGCAACAGACATAGGACACCAGGAGAAGGAGTAGGAAGAGGAATGCCAGAATTGTCCAGGGTTTAGTTAGAGGAAAATATGAGGCCGAAGAGATTGGCCTTTTCAGTTGGAGAATTAACAACAGAACCATCAGAGGAAAAGGAGGATTACAGAAGTTGCTAGAGATGTTTTTGGCAAGAGGCCAGAAAGATTTGTCAGTAGGAGAACCAAGGAGGTTAGCGCACTTTCGTTTGATGAAAGCCCGCTTTGCTCGTCGAAGAGTATCCCCTGGCAACGTTTTTCAGCTATTAGGAACCGTGGCACTGTTTGAGTGGGAGAACGAGGAATTTTTCCACCTACAGCACTGTCTCTAGCCTGAATGGCCAGAGAACATGCACGATCGAACCATGGATTATGAGGAGAAAAAGATTGTTGAAGAAGGAATGAACCTGCTCATCCCATCAGTGATTACAGCTCCCTCCTTATCTTTTAAATCTTTATACATCCATCATTATTCCTTACTGAGGTAGCCAATTTGTTATCATCTGCAAACTTAGAAACATTTAGGTCCTGGCTAAATATTTTAAACATATATGAGGAACAGCCCCTTGACCTAAAAAATCGTTGCGAACCACAAACATGTCTCCTCATTTCATTAATAAATAAATACTTTTCATTTTCATTATAATCATTATTATTATTATTATTATTATTATTATTATTATTATTATTATTATTATTATTATTATTATTATTATTATTATTATTATTATTATTATTATTATTATTATTATTATTTTTATTCGATTATTATTATTAAACTTAAGAGACTTAAGGAATCAAAATTTTGATCGCTTAAATAATTTCGGAGGGTTGAACCCTTGACCCCCCATATATATACTATATATATATATATATATATATATATACTATATATATATATATATATATATATAT
>JABUQX010119925.1:0-10000 GCA_015478945.1 Trachelipus rathkii | reverse complement strand
ATTATTATTATTATTATTATTATTATTATTATTATTATTATTATTATTATTATTATTATTATTATTATTATTATTATTGATATCGTTATTGTTATTTCCGTTATTATATTCGATATTTAGGGGCCATGAGCACTAGTGGTTATCATATTATACCTAGCTAGGATTATTAATATCATTGGGTTGACTGATTCGAGTATTAGATTCTATTATATCATTTTTGCCGGTTTATAAATATTATGTGTGCGAGGTTGGGGGGGATTATTATTATTATTATTATTATTATTATTATTATTATTATTATTATTATTATTATTATTATTATTATTATTATTATTATTATTATTATTATTATTATTATTATTAGTGTTAGGATAATTTATTGTCACTAATTAGTTGATGAAAAACGATGATGGTATAATACAAATTTATATTGTCATTTTCAGGGTGTCGGTTGCGGGAGCAAATCCAAAGGACAATCGTGTAGCTAAGTTAGCCCCTTTAGGCTTAAATCAAACAGGAAGTGTGGGAGGCATCGTGACGGTGACGACTGGAGCGTTTGTCTCACCCATCACTAATCTGGAAATAGCCAATTTGGATCGTGCTGTTGGGGCTAAGTCGATCATTAACATAGTGAGCTGTTCCTGGTGCTCGGAAGGAATAAATACTTACTGTAAGATTGTCAAAGGAATTTCCCGATCAAGGAAACTAACTTTTGGACCAATTTGGATAAGTTGCTCAGGAGCGTATCGTTCCGTAAATTGTATAAAATTCTGACAATAAATTGTATTATGAATATTTTCCGGAAAATCTAACATTGTACATAAATAAAGAATATTTTAATATATATATATTTCTAGTAATAGGGTATAATAGGTTGTATGTATATATTTGGTATTAGGGTATAATAGGATTAATATACTATATTTAGTAATAGGTATAATAGGATTGATATAAACTATAATTGAGTATTTATTTTATTATATCAAAAATTACATCTCGTGTGTTACTTGAATCCTTTTCTTTCTCATTTAGTGCTGTCAGGCATAAGCCTTCTCCAAAGAGAATCCTGGGACCTCGCGTAAAGTCTCTAAATAAAACAAACAACCAAAAGTCAATTAACAAAAGCAAATCGCTAACAAATGGTGGCTCGTTAGACTTTGGAAGAAGGATATAAAAGAAGAGAAAAAAAAAGGAAGATAATAGCACGGATAAAATAAATAAAGGAGAAAGAAGAAAAGGACAACAAGAATTAAGGGATATAAAAATAAAAGAGGTGTAAGTCGAGGTAACAAAGAGATTATTTATTTTTTTCTATATATTTTTTTTTTTTTTTTTTTTCTATATTTTATTTTTATATTTGAAATTTTTTTTTTTTTTTTTTTTTTTGCTAACCATATTTCTCTCCCTCGTGTTCTGTTTACGTATTTAGGAATAAGTACGAAGCAGAGAGAGAGATTTTTGTTGAAGAAAAAGTAAAGGAAGAAGGAAAAGAAGCATAATTTATTTCATTTTTTTGCTTTATTTTTTTTGAAGAAGGAAGGATATAAAATAATTTTGAGTCCAACAAGGAATTGATAACATAAATTGGTTGAGTTTTTCTTTTTTTTAGAGAAAAAAAATAATATTGAGTACATTTTTTTCCTTTTGTGTATTTTTTATATATATATATATATATATATATATATATATATATATATATATATATATATATATATATATATATATATATATATATATATATATATATATATATATATATATATATATATATATATAGGTATATATTTTTCGTAGGGTATATATATTTTCGACTTTGTTTTTCGACTATGAGTGATAAGGAAATGGATAAGACTGGTAAGTCAATTCCCGAAGGGACTGAAGAACCTAAGGAAGATCGAAGTGCAGTAGGGTTGTTAAAACAATTTCAGGATGCCGTAGTGAAGGAGGAAAATCTGAATACGGGCCAGTTAGTGTCAGTGTTAGAGGGAGTGGTCCAAGCTTTAAAAGCCAGGGCAGGAGATGAAGGAGGACAAAAGAAAGACGTAGTAGAAGTTACTGTTGTGGATAGTCGTAGAGAGGCTGCCATAGCGGAACAGAAAAATCGGGTTAAAATAGAAGAACAGGCTTTTCAAAAATGGAAATTGCAACAAGAACAGTGTGTTCGGAAGAAGGGAGTGCTAAAAAAGAAGGCAAAGTATTATACTGATGAGGAGAGTGGATATGATAAGGAAATGAGTGACCCATTCGAGGACAAAACCGACTCTGATAGGACTAAAGATAAAAAGAAAACTAAGAGGAGGAGAAACAGGAAAAGAAGGACAGACAGAAAGTATACAGTAGAAAATAGTTCAACAGAAGAACAGGAATCAGAAGCCGAAAGTGAGCCTGACAAGGGAGGAAAAAAGTGGTTGAAGAAACTTGTAGAACTAGAGGAATCAGGAGTGGAACATCAGAAAGCAGTCAGCAGGATTTTTATTATATTAGCAGGAGAAATGATAGAAGTTATGAAATCATTTAGTAGGGCTAATGTAAAGGCGGTAAAACCCCTAAAGTATGGTAAAGAAAAAGTGCAAAAATTCGATGCCTTTCTAGAAGATTTCGAAAGGTATGCAAAAGAACAATTAGGAAAGGATAAGAACCGTTGGGTGGTAGAGCTAAGAAATTTTTTGGAGGGCCCAGTTTTGAGAACGTATTATAGTATTTATAGGGCTAAAATAGATTATAATACCATTATAGCCAGGTTAAAGAGTTGGTGCAAGGAAGAAAAAGAAAGCGAACAAATAGATTTGCAGAAGGAGTTCTGGAGAATGGAGATAAGGAAGCATGAAAAGTTAGCAGAATTTGCACTCAGGGTGCAAACGACATATGAAGCAGCTACCAAAGAAGAGGATAGGGACAAGCAAGTGTTAAAAAAACAATTTTTGAATTGCTTGCCAAAAGGAATAGCTAGGAGATTCAAAATAAGAATGGGAGGTGAAAAAGAAAGTGTTAAGGTCCGCTGGAAGGACATATTGAACTGGGCACAGGATGAGGATAAGCTGAACGAGCATGAAGAAGAGTCGAGGGACGAGGCAATCCCAATATGGGCAACCCTACAAAATGAGGGAGACGAAAGGAAAACGTATGCAGATAAGGTGCGATACGGTAAACCAGTGGTGTACCAACAAGATTCATATACAAGAAAAACAAATAGAGGAGCATATAAAAATGAAAGGCCAAAGTGCTATTGTTGCAACAAAATGGGACATATGCAACGAGATTGTTGGAGGTTTAGAGGATGGTGCTTAAGATGCGGTAGTGATGAGCATCAGACAAGGGAATGTGGTCCTCGAAACAACTACAGACGGCAGGACACAAGTAGACAAGAGCAGGAGGAAGCAAGACCCTTTGAAAGGAAATGTTTCTTGTGTGACGAAATTGGTCACTGGGGGGATAATTGTCCCTTAAGAGGAGAAATAGAGGAATGGAAAAAGAAGAGGAAAGTACAACGAGGTTCGGGAAACGAATCCGCTCCGTCCATGCTGCCGGGGACAAGTCGGAGCGATCCACAGAAGTCATAATGAGTTTTTCAGGAGCCAGCCCGGTAAATCAAGGTTGTGTGGTGTTGGACCCAGAAGCCAAAGAATTTGTAAGTGAACAGGCTGAAGATACTACAACCGAGTTACCACAAAGGATACCTAAGATGAGGGATAAAGGGTTGAGCATAACAAACACAACAACAGGAGTGTACCACGCAGAAGGAAGAAGCCAAGATCAAGGTAGGCAAGGTCTTAATATAACACCATTGTTGAGATTTATAATAAAATTAAATAATGTTAATATGAATGCTATAATAGACAGTGGTGCTCAATATTGCCTGATTGAAGAAGCACAAATTAGAAGGATTACCAACCCTAAATTAACAAAAAGGATGATGAGGTTAAGAGGTGTGGGAGACCCAAACTTATATGTGGAGTCTCAACAAATGGCTACATTACAGGTAACCATAAATGATATTGATTATGGCCTATCAGATTTTGTTGTAGTAAGTAGGTTGAAAGAAGGAACAATACTGGGCATGCCATTTCTGGTACAAAACAAGATTGAAGTAGATGTAAGAAGTGGATCTTTTATACGTCATGGGGAATATAATATAAAGGAACAAGTGTATTTAACAGGAAGATCTGAAGACTGTGTGAGGGTGGTCACGTCAATACCCGTATATAACACAGGGGAAACAACAATTACTGCAAATGAGTGGACTCCGATAAAGGCCAAATGGGATTCCCAAGAAATTAAACCTAGAAATGGAAATCGTTATGACATTCAGCCTGAAGAGTTATTAGTTGAAGAAAGGGACCATACCCGAAGAGGATATAATAAAAGATTTAAATTGATGCCAGGATTGGTGCAATGGAAAGACAAGGAAGGAACTATACTGATAAAAAAATTAATACCAGGAAAATTAAAACTGGGAAGAGGTGAAAGAATAGGAATGGCTAATTTAGTGGTAGATGAAGATAACCTGAGACGATACCAAGGTAATGATTGTACAGTGAACACAACGGTACGGGAAATGGAGAAACAAGGAGCCATTGAAGAAGAATGGACGAAGGAAAAACTACAAAAGGAAATAAATTTCATGGAAGAACTAACTAGGGAACAACGGGAGAACGTCACGGATGTTTTGTACAAATGGAAAAATGCATTTAGTAAAGGAGATTCGGACATCAGTGAGACATCCATGACCCCATACAGGATAAGGTTGCATGATTATACCCCTATTTACCAGCGGGCGAGGAGGTTCGATCAGAAGACTAATGACGAAATCGAAAACCAAGTAAAGGAATTATGTTTAAAAGACATCGTAGAACCTTGTGCGGCAGAATGGAGTTCTCCGGTGGTGCCAGTTAGGAAAAAGGACGGAACACTTCGTCTATGTATTGACTATCGACGCTTAAACCAAGTAACCGAGGCAGATAGGTTCCCAATGGCCAGCATAAATGAAACCATCTTTGGATGTCAGGGGGTACAATACTTTACCAGCCTGGACTTAGTGAAAGGGTATTATCAGATGCAGTTAGAGGAAGAAAGCAAGGATTTTACAGCATTTTCAACAGTCAGCGGTCAATACCGGTTTAAAAGGCTGAGTTTTGGGCTAAAGAACGGACCTGCAGCATTCCAGAGGGAGATGCAGCGGATCCTAACAGGTTTTAGTCGAGACAAGGTAGTGGTTTACGTCGATGATGTCTTATTAATATCAAAAGAATTTAAAGAACATTTAGCATTGATTGAACAGGTCCTACAGCGTTTCTGCGAAACGAATGTCAAGGTAAAAGTGAGTAAATGTAGCTGGGTTCAGAAAGAAATTAAATTCCTAGGACACATCATCAGCAGGACAGGGATCAAAAAACTGCCGGAATTTATGGATCAAGTGGACAAGTTGGAGAGGCCTACCAATGTGGGAGAGCTAAGACGATATTTAGGAATGATTAACTTCCAACGAAAATTTATAAAAAACTGTTCAGGAGTGGCAGCACCTCTCAGCGCACTAACGGGAGGCAAAAGAAAGGACAAAATCGAATGGACAAATGAAAGGATCAAGGCTTTCGAGGAACTGAAAAAACGGATGAAAGAATCAGTGGAGTTAGCATTTCCAGATTTTTCGGAAGGTGGTAAGAAGTTGGAACTTTACGTGGATGCCAGTGGATTTGGTATGGGTGCAGGATTGTGCCAAGAACAAGAAGGTAGTAGAAGAGTAATTGCATATAACTCACACTCCTTCAATGCATGTGAACGGAAAGCTTCCACAATAGAAAGGGAACTGCTAGCCATACGGTGGGGGATTAAAAGTTTTCGGCCTTTTCTACTAGGCCAGGACTTCATCTTGTACACGGACCATCGACCATTGGTATATTTACACACGATGAAGCTAGTGGATAGTAAATTGGCCCGAGTTCTGGATGACTTGAGCGAATATAGTTTTCAGATCCATTATTATCCCGGAAAGGATAATGTATTCGCAGACACATGGTCAAGGTGTCAAAGGAAACCTGATGAGGAAATCGATATAACGGATCCAGAAGCACTACCAAAAGGTTTAAAGGTTATAAGATTGGTACCAGGCGGTGCTGATTCACTATTTTTGAGTTTGAAGGAAATACTTGACAAGGAACATTCTAAAATGAAACAAAAAAATCACCAGGAACTAAGGGAATTTTTATTGGACATCCTGATTAGTGAACGGAAAATATATGGATTGGAAAAGAGACCAAAAGCCTTAAAATTATTAAAAGCAATTAAAACTCCAGGAAAGGAACCAGTACCAGAGGTTTTATTAGTGGCCAGTGATGAATTCAATACAAGGATTTGGTTACACCATGGGATATGTTGCTCAGTGGCATACATCGGGCCAAAGGCAAGGAAGTGTAACAACTTAAAAGATGTACACATACAGGTGCTAGGAGGATCACACTTCAATCCAGTAGCTGATGATGGTACTTTCGATTCCAAAGGAGAAAATACAATAGTTGACGAACGGATACCTGAGGAACTAGAGACGTCACCAGTGGAAGAGAATGAAGATTACTCAGATACGGAAGGAAGTGATATATCAGGAAATAATTTATTACAGCAATCATCCAAAGAAGAGTTAGGAATAAATTTATTAATGAAGGAGAGAGGTCACCAGTCTAGGTTAAGCTGTAACCACAAGCTAAAAGGAGTGGCATGGCAGGAGGTCTCTATCGGAGAAGTATTCAGATGCGCTTTTCTGGACACAGGATCTGTTATCAGTTTGATACAGGAGGGAGTTGTTGATGGCTTAAACCAATTTGGACACATTCTGAAAAAATGGAAGGTGGATATTACTCTCAATGGAGTAACTACAAGGATTGTGGAGTGTACAACAGCAGTGGCCATAAAAATAAAAACAAGGTGCCGGGAAATAGTGCTACCATTGGTCGTCGTTCAGGATGAACATATCCCAGCTTGTTTACTTCTAGGGATGAATTATCTAGTGGAGTCAGATGCAATTTTGGACTTCGGAGAAGGAATAATCGCACATGGGAACGATGCCGATGACGTAAGTGATGGCTTTACCATTGATGTTTATAACCTCACAGTGAATAAGGATAATGATCTAATAACAGTCCAAGAAATAATAAGATTACAAGATAACTCTGAAGTGATTAGGAAACTAAAGAAGAAAATTGGAAATAATCAAGAAATTAGGAAGACTGATATATCATTGAAGGAATATTATCGATATAGGAAGGATCTACGAATGAATGGAGCCATCTTAGTAAAAAGGATTAGAGGTGAACAATTTGGAGCTGTTATAGGATTCCAACAGATGGTAAGCATTATTGTGGTTACGCACCGGAATCTAGCTCATGTAGGACGGGAGAAATTAACAGATCTTGTTTCAAGGTATGTTTGGCACCCCAGAGGTCAGTTAATCATTCAAGATGTGTGCCGAACATGCCCAACCTGCCAACTGAATAAAATAGACCATCAGGTTGTGTTTCCACCTATATGGAAGATTAAGGTGCAAAATCCATTCGAACTAGTAGCTGTCGATGTTATGGCCATGCCTAGAACAAAGAAAGGAAACATTGCTTGTTTGGTGGCTATAGATCATTGTAGTAAATGGGCTGCAGTGAAGGCATTAAAGGATAAATCTGCGAGGAGCGTAACAGAGGCTTTTGAAGGACAAATGCTTCCCACATTTCTACGACCACCATACAAGGTATTGACGGATAATGGAGTGGAATTTAGGAGCACAAGATTTAAAGAAATGCTTCAGGCCTACGGAATCGAACATGTCTTCAGCAGTCCGTACAAACCAGCGGCTAACGGGGCAGTAGAGAGGGTCAACCGGACATTCGCGGAGTTCCTCAAGAATACGGTAACGAAGGATAAGGAATGGGATGACTGTTTACCCCGAGTAATAATGGTATATAATAATACGAAACATGCAGAATTAGGAGTAACTCCGGCAGAGAAACTAATGGTTCAAAAACATGAGAAAGGAAAGGTATTACCAATCTCAAGAAAGGAACAGGACAAGTGGAAAGAGGGTCATCCAAACTGGCTGCCATACGCAGTAGGAGTGAAAGTTAAAAGGAAAATCATCTCAGTGGATAGAACTCTGGAGAAAAAACTAAGCAAAAGGTATGAGGGCCCTTTTGTGATAACCAAGGTGATTGCAGGTGGGATGACATATGACATCGAAGGGAATGGAAAAACAATGAGGACTCACTATGCACATTTAAAAGTTTGGGCAGATCCGCCGGAATACTTAAATGACTATTTTAGGATCGAAGAAGAAACACATGAACAAGGAGAAGAACAAATATGGGAGACAAAAACTGAAGAGGAAGAGAAAGAGGAGGAACCAACACAAACTTATGTAATTTATGGAGGACAACTTGAGAGATCAACGAAGGAAAGGAAACATGGAAAAAATAAAAAGGATATTTGGGATTTAGTAGAGGTAGCTATCGGAGAACCTAAATACAAGGTAGACATGGCCACACAAACTGAAGCCATAAGAGTAGATAAAATAACCCAAACGGAGATAGAGCTGACATCATCGCCTATTGATGTAAGTGACTTAACCCTTTCGCTGCTGATGACGTATGACATACGTCACGAGAATTGTCTATAGTATGACTGATGACGTATATGTTACGTCATAAGTCGTATTCGTTCTATATGTATTTCAGTCATGGAGTCTTTGGTTTCTTTTCAAAATTTACGTTATCCTACATTTATCTAGTGATATTTGGCAATTTTAAGAGCAGTACGAGGTTATAAATACAGGTCTCACCTTTGATTTTAGTCAGTATGAACCAAGCGCAGAGAGCGGCGAGATGTTACAAAGCTCGGTTTCACTGAACATTTGGCTTAGTATTCTAGATGCGGAGATGATTTTTTATAATTGTATCACCCTTATCCCCCATCCAAATAGCTTTCATCTTTACTCGAGAGCCCCTCAATCTCTTACTTTTCTTCCCTACCCCCTTAATTATAGAATCAATAATTATTCTTCATTCCCTTGTATATATATATATATATATATATATATATATATATATATATTTATATATATATATATATATATATATATATATATATATATATATATATATATATATATATATATATATATATATATATATATATATATATAGAGAGAGAGAGAGAGAGAGAGAGAGAGAATTACAAATATATACAGGACAAATGGAAGTATTTGGAAATTTTTCAAAAACTAAATGAGTTGTGGCAATTTTGATTGGTTTATCGGAATTTAATTTTTTTGTCCAAATTATTATATGATATATATATATATATATATATATATATATATATATATATATATATATATATATATATATATATATATATATATATATATATATACAGTATATATATATATATATATATATATATATATATATATATATATATATATATATATATATATATAGGTAAACTAAAGAAGTTACCCGCATCATATCTCGAAAACTAAGATAGGTACAAGAAAACTGAAAACATATATGGAATCAGCGTATGAAATTTGTATGGAAAATGAAAAAAAAATTTAACATTTTTTTTTTTTTTATATCCAAAACTAAGATAGGTACAAGAAAACTAATAACATATTTAGAATCAGCGTATGAAATTTGTATGAAAAAAATGGATTTTTTTTTTTAAAAGAATACCCCAGGGTAAACCGCAAAGATGCAAAGAGTCGGGGTCTCTCGGCCTCCGGATAAACGGGGACTTCGTCCCCCTCTGTCCTCCGTCGGCAGCCCCCTAAAAAAATTCATATGCTGATTCCAAATATGTTATTGGTAAAAATTTTTTTTTTCCCTTTTTTTTCATACAAATTTCACACGCTGATTCCATATATGTTATTAGTTTTCTTCTACCTATCGTAGTTTTTGAGATATAAAAAAAAAATATAAAATTTTTTTTTTTCATTTTCCGTACACATTTCATACGCTGATTCCAT
>JABUQX010119924.1:0-11895 GCA_015478945.1 Trachelipus rathkii | reverse complement strand
TAAAGGACATCCCAATTCTCAATCAACCTTCAAAGAAGCGGTCACAAGAGCCTAACCCCTGTGTACCACGCTTCAATATATATATATATATATATATATATATATATATATATATATATATATATATATATATATTTCTCAATATATATCCATATATATATATATATATATATATATATAATCTTCCTCCAAAATCAAGAATAGGGGTAAGGTGTGTAGCACTCACCGGAACAGAAAAGCTGTAAAAGAACATGACGCAAGTCGAAAGGAAAACCCAACCTTACCGTTCCCCTTATACCCTTAAACGAGAACTCGTACCAGTCAGAAAAATCCGCCTTAGAGTTTCACGTGCCAGCGAGGGACCCCTCACTGTGGCATCTCGTCAATGTTAGGGTTCATCCCTTGGGCAAGGCCCACAAACATACCCCCTTCACAAAACCTGTCATTCACTCTTATTATGCACCTTCTTCTCGCCTCTTCCAAACTCACATTCCTCTCCTTCATTCATTCCTTTACTGACTCAATCCATTTTTTCTTCAGTCTCCCAGCCGGTCGATTGCCAGCACACTCATCACTATACATCCATTTAACCAACCGATGATTATTTTATCATCCATCCTTTCCATATGACCAAACCATCTCAATGTACTCTTGTTTATTCTCTCGTTTACTCCTTTCTTCACACCTAACACGCCCCTAAGATTTTTCATCTGAACATATTGTACCATAGATATATAGCACTTATTCCAGACCATAGTTTCCTACTATGCATTAACACTGGTAACAACATACCCTCATGCAAAACCCTAGCACACTAGAGACTTTAAGGTGGATGTAAAGGGACTAACCCTTTACATCCAGCTTCCTACCATTCACAACTTACTACTACACTCTGCATCATTCGTTCCTTTTTCATTCAAAATCTATCTTAAATATTTAAAATCAGCCACTTGTTGCAGTTGTTCATCATCTAACATAACTTCACACCGCGGACTGTCCTCACTCGTTACCATAACCTTACTCTTATCTACATTTACTTTCAAACCCCTCTAAAAATCCTCTCAAACTCTTCAGATTCACCACGCAAAACCAAATCATCCGCATATAATAGGCAGGGCACCCTCAACTCTCTTATATCCTCTATCATTCTAACGCCTTCCGCTACCCCTCCTACCTATAATTCTTTCATAACCCCATCCATATACATATTGAATGACCAAGGAGACATAGCACATCCCTTCCTCACTCCGCTATTAATAATAAACCAATCACTTGAGACTCTATTTATTCTTACACACGCTTCACTATCGTCATACATACTTTTGATTTCATTCAGAAGCTTACCACCAACACCATATATCACTAACACCTGCCATAGAGCTTCCATATTAATCCTATCATACGCCTTTTGCAAATCCATAAAACGTAAATACAATTTATTCTTCTCTCATTTTCTCAATCATTTGTTTTAATGTAAAAATTTGATCCACACATCGTCTGCCACTTCTAAATGCACCTTGTTTTTCAAAAATCAGTCCCTCAGTCACTCTACGCACTCTTTTGACCAAAATACCAGCGTATATCTTCCCTATAGCATTCAATAAACCTATCCCCCTATAATTCCTACAGTTCCCTTTATCCCCCTTACCCTTTTATAAGGGTATTATTACTGTTCTTCTCTAATCCCTCGTAACTATACCCTCCATAAACGCTTTGTTACACAACTTTCAAATCCATTCAATCACCATCTCGCCTCCGTTCTTGATCATTTCACCAGTAATTCCATCTATGCCTGCAAATTTACCATTCTTTAACTATCCCACTCTACCCATTACCTCCTCCTTACTAATTACCTCATCTCCAAAATAACTATTCCTTCTTGCACCTCGAACCTACACACATTCACTATCACCTCTTCATTACTTCCAATATTATGCAGATTTTCGAAGTCTTTCCCCAACACTCTCCTCACATCCATTTCATCAGTTACGAAAGCACCATTCCTATTCATTATTCTAAGCAGATTCCCCTCATTCTCATTCTTAACCTTTCGCGCTTCCTTCCAGAAGAGCTTCCTATTCTCTTGTAAATCCCCATTCATCCTCCTTCCAAACTATTCATTTGCTTCATTTTTCCTCCTACATTTGCATCTTTTAGTATTCCTTTTTTCCTCCTTATATAATTCCAAACACCTTTCCTTTGAGTCCTCATCATTGGCTTTTAGCACATTCAGCCACGCTTCTTTTTTTTACTTTTAACCACTTGCATCACCTCTTCTTTCCACTACTCACTGTTAACATTCTTACCTCCTACTTTAGCACATCCACATACTTCTTTTGCACTACTAACAAATGCTTCCTTCATTTGCGTCCAGATTTGTTCAATTTCAACTTGTTCACATTCAACTGATTTATTTGCAAGCTCTCTTAAATACTTATCCTTATTACCTTGTTCACTTAACTTCTCAATCTTAATTCTTCTCGCTTCCTTCCTTATCACCTCCCTCTCCATCCAAGCCCCCCACTAACTTAATTTTACATAGAGCAACATAATGATCCGATAATCCCATCTCTAACCCCCTCGCTGAATTAACACCCAACACATGCTTCAACATCTTCACCAACACAAAATCAATCATACTTTTCTCTTCGATACCATCTCTATCTACACCAGCTCTAGTATACTTAAGAATACTCTTGTGTTTGAAGAAAGTATTAGACACATAGCTCTTTCCTCACAGAAATCAATCACCCTCCCACCATTCTCATGTCTCCCGACACCCCAAAGCTGCTTGTCCTACCATCCCTTTTCTTGATCAACAATCCAACCATTTAGGTCACCCAACACAATCAATCAGAAGCTCCTACTCACCCCATCCAAAACATCATTCAGATTATCCCAGAAAATCTCACTCTCCTCAACATCACCCTCAGATGGACCATATGTCACAACCACACATACCTTGACCTTTTCAAACTTAAATTTAACCATTATAATTCTAATATTCACAAACAAAATCCACCATAGCTCTGTGCCACAGGTCACTGATCACAATCAACTCCTTCTATTCCCCTCTCATTCCTTTCCACACCAACACACATACATTTCGCACCATATCACTCATTTTCACCGTTTCCTTTCATCTTTGTTCCAGTCACAGCGAGCAAATCAAATTTGCCCTTTCTAAATATATCCATCATCTCTCTCCTTTTCTCCTATTTTTTTTCTCTTATTATCCTATTCCTTATTCCTATGGCATTCCATGTACCCATACGATTCATACATTTTCTCAGAAAGATAGAAGGTCGCTTACGGCTATCACGACCTTTTCCGAGGCATGCATTATCATTTCTGGCAAGATAGTAGTGGTAGTGAGCTGCCAACCCAACTGAAGTCCCTTTAGACGCCTTCTACGACACGCAGAACACGCTGTGGGCAATTCTTTCTCCCCCACACACACGGATATAAGATAATGTCTTTAAGGTGTTGTCTGGAAGAGGAGTGTGGATATGACCGCAAAAGAGAAGGTGAACCATTGGGCTCTGGAATGTCATTGGAAATACCCCACACACCATAAGCCCAATGGGAGGTACATCCATCGCTTTCTGTGCGTTATTCTATATATATATATATATATATATATATATATATATATATATATATATATATATATATATATATATATATATATATATATATATATATATATATATATATATATATATATATATATATATATATATATATATATATATATATATATATATCTTTTCTTTCTTTCTTCACCTTCCTCTTTGCCCCAAGATTGGGGTAAGGTGCTGTACAAGCATCGGAAAAGAAAAGCAGTGGGAGAACTATGACAAACGTCGAAAAGAAAGCCCAGCCTTACCGCCCCCTCTGTACCATTAATTAGTGAGAGCTCGTCACAGTCAGAAAATCCACCCTAGAGCATCATGGGACAGCGACGGACCCTCACTATGGTAAATCGTCAATGTAGGGTTCATCCCTGGCCCAGGTGGGCCACAACCGTAATGCCCCATACAAAACCCCGCCATTCTCTCTATCATACACCTTTATTCTCGCCTCTGCAAACTCACATTTCTCTCCTTCAGACATTCGTTCACCGACTCAATCCACTTTCTCTTCGGTCTCCCAGTCGGTCGATTCCCAGCACACTCTCTCTACTATACATCCACTTAACCAACCGACTATCATCCATCCTTTCCACATGACCAAACAAATATAACATACATCATTTATTCTCTCATTTACCCCTTTCTTCACACCACACCACTCTCTAATACGTTCATTCCTCTCTTTATCAATTCTTCTCACACCTAGCACACCCCCTAAGATTGTCCATCTGAACACATTGAACTTTAGATCTATACTTCTTATTCAGACCATAGTCTCACTACCATACAATAACACAGGTAACAACATACCCTCATGTAAGACCCTAGCACACTCAGGACTTAGTCCCTTTGCATTCACCAACGATTTAATTGCACCAGCCACCTTCCTGCCATTCACAACTTTCCTACTACACTCTGCATCATCCGTTCCCTTCTCATCCAACATATACCCTAAATATTTAAACTCAGACACTTGTTCTAGCTGCTCACCATCTAACATAACTTCACACTGAGGACTGTCCTCACTCACAACCATAACCTTACTCTTATCCACGTTTACTTTCAAACCCCTGCCAAATCTCTCTATCAATTCTCTCAAACTCTCTTCAGATTCATCACACAGACCAAATCATCTACATATAATAGGTAGGGCACCCTCCCTCAACCCCATTCTCCACCATTCTAACACCATTTCCTTCCATCCTCCACCGAATTCTTTCATAACCCCATCCATATACAAATTGAATAACCAAGGAGACATAACACAACCCTGTCTTACTCCGCTATTAATCCTAAACCAATCATCATTGACACCATTTATTCTTACACACGCTTCACTATCGTCATACATACTTTTGATTCCATTCAGAAGCCTACCACCAACACCATATATCACTAACACCTGCCATAACGCTTCCCTATTAACTCTATCATACGCCTGTTGCGAATCCATAAAACCTAAATACAATTTATTCTTCTTCTCCCTCATTTTCTCAATCATTTGTTTCAATGTAAAGATTTGATCCACACATCCTCTACCACTCCTAAACGCACCTTGTTCACCAATCAGTCCCTCAGTCACTCGACGCACTCTTTCGACCAAAATACCAGCATATACCTTCCCTACAACACTCAATAAACTTATTCCCCTATAATTTCTACAGTTCCCCTTTTCTCCCTTACCCTTATACAAGGGTACTATTACCGCTCTCCTCCAATCCCCTGGGACTTAACCCCCCAATAAACGCTTTATTACACAACTTCCAAATCAATCAATCACCATCTCGCCTCCGCTCTTGATCATTTCACTAGTAATTTCCTACCTATACCTGCAGATTTACCATTCTTCAACTTTCTCACTCTACCCATTACCTCCTCCTTACTAATAACCTCATCCCCAAAATACCTATTCCTTCTTGCACCATCAAAACCACACACATTCACTAACACCTCATCATTACTGTTAATATTGTGCAGATTTTCGAAGTGTTCTTTCCACTCCTCACATCCATTTCATCAGTTACAAAACAGCACCATCCCTATTCATTATTCTAAGCAGATTCCCCCTTATTCTCATTCTTAACCTTTCGCGCTTCCTTCAAGAAGAGCCCTATTCCCATGTATGTCCTCATTCATCCTCCTTCAAACTGTTCATTTACCTCTTGTTTTCTCCTACGTATGCACCTTTTTAGTATTTCTTTTTTCCTCCTTATATAATTCCAAGCATCTTTCTTTTGAATCTTCATCATTTGCTTTTAGTACATTCAACCACGCTTCTTATATATATATATATATATATATATATATATATATATATATATATATATATATATATATATATATATATATATATATATATATATATATATATATATATATATATATATATATATATGCCTATATATATATTCTTCATCCTCCTTTGTATTTCCCAGATTGGGGTAAGGTGCGTAGCATGCATCGGAAAAAAGAAAAGCAGTAAGAAGAATATGGCAAAAAGTAGAAAGAAAGCCCAGCCTTACCGCCCCCTCTGTACCATTAATTAGTGAGAACTCGTCGCAGTCAAAAAAAATCCACCTAGAGCTTCATGGGACCGTGGACCCTCACTATGGCAAATCGTCAATGTAAGGGTTCATCCCTTGGCCCAGGTGGGCCACAACCATACCCCCTCGCAAAACCCCGCCATTCACTCCTGTTATACACCTTACTTCTCGCCTCTACCAAACTTACATTTATCTCCTTCAAACATTCGTTTATGACTCAAACCCCTTTTCTTCGGTCTCACAGAAGCCGGTCGGTTCCCAACACACACACCACTATACATCCCTTAACCATGACTATCATTCATCCTTTCCACATGACCAAACCATCTTAACATACTTTCATTTATTCTCTCATTTACCCCTTTTTCACACCATACAACTCACTAATACGTTCATTCCTCATTTTATCAATTCTTCTCACACCTAGCACACCCCTAAGATTGTCCATCTGAACACATTGAACTTTAGATCTATACTTCTTATTCCAGACCATAGTCTCACTACCATACAATAACACAGGTAACAACATACCCTCATGTAAGACCCTAGCACACTCAAGACTTAGTCCCTTTACATTCACCAACGATTTAATTGCACCAGTCACCTTCCTGCCATTCACAACTTTCCTACTACACTCTGCATCATCCGTTCCCTTTTCATCCAACATATATCCTAAATATTTAAACTCAGACACTTGTTCCAGCTGCTCACCATCTAACATTACTTCACACCGAGGACTGTCCTCACTCACAACCATAACCTTACTCTTATCTACGTTTACTTTCAAACCCCTCCTTTTACACACCCTGCCAAATCTCTCCCAATCCTCTCAAACTCTTCAGATTCGCCACACAAAACCAAATCATTCGCATATAATAGGTAGGGCACCCTCCACTCTCTTCCATTTTCCATCATTCTAACACCATTTACTTCCACCCCCATCTCTAATTCTTCATAACCCCATCCATATACAAATTGAATAACCAAGGGGACATAAAACACCCCTGCCTCACTCCGCTATTAATATTAAACTAATCACCGTTGATACTATTTATTCTTACACACGCCTCACTATCGTCCTACGTACTTTTGATTCCATTCAGAAGCCTACCACCAACACCATATATTACTAACACCTGTCATAGAGCTTCCCTATTAATCCTATCATACGCCTGTTGCAAATCCATAAAACCTTAATACAATTTATTCTCCTTCTCTCTCATTTTCTCAATCATTTGTTTCAATGTAAAGATTTGATCCACACATCCTCTACCACTCCTAAACGCACCTTGTTCTTCACCAATCAGTCCGTCAGTCACTCGACGCACTCTTTCTCGACTAAAATACCAGCATATATCTTCCCTATAACACTCAAAAAATAATTACCCTATAATTCCTACAGTTTCCCATATGTGTAATATATATATATATATATATATATATATATATATATATATATATATATATATATATATATATATATATATATATATATATATATATATATATCTCGTATATAATAAGAACGCCTCGTGGCGTAGGAGGTTGATTCGCCGACTCTCATGCGAGAGGACGCTGGTTCAATCCTCCTCGTAGCAGTCTGAGTTTTATCTTCCTGGGGGCAAGAATTAAAACTCGGCTGCGAACACGTGGTGGCGACAGGCTTGGGATAGCCGGCCTTAAAGTTCAATTTCCTGTAGTCCCCCTGTGTTACCCTCTGAGAAGGGGATAAAGCACGTTAAAAGGAAGTTATATATATATATATATATATATATATATATATATATATATATATATATATATATATATATATATATATAAAATATATATATAAATGTATATATATATATATATACCTTATATATATATCACTATATATATATATATATATAAATTTTAAAGGGACTGTCATCGGAACATGATGGTGGATTGAATATTGATAGAACTACTTTACATTACCTATGTCAGGATGTTACTGCAATGAAAACGCTTTTGCTTCGACTTCGACGCGTTCTCCAAGTTACTGACACAATAAATCCTTTTGACGCCAATCTCAAGGTACATCCTTGGAAAAAATAAAGTTTCTTTTCTTATCTTATGTCTTTTATTAGAATTTTGTTATTGTATTATTTGTTTATTGACTTTGTTTTATAATTTCAGGCGTCACTTTATTTAAATCTTGGAGTTAACGATGCCAATGAAAGAGACGAACCAACATCAGTTCAAGACGTTGTTCAACAAAATGTCGATCTCAAAAGACAGGTAAAGTGCTTGTGAAGTTCTTTAAAAAAAATGTTGTTCATGTTCTTTTGTGCAAAAATGTATTAACGAAAGTTGTTAAGGCAAATTTTCTGGTCGTTTGGTGTCTAATTATCATTCTGAAAAAAAAATTATATAATAAAAATATTTCCAACAAAGATTCTTAAAAAATTTGTTTTTCGGCTTTATCTCCGGCTCCGGCTCACGCTCCGCTCACGGCTCCGGCCCTCACAACGATCCTCATTGAGAAAGAGCCTGATCTTGGGTTGTGTTTGCGAAAAGGAAAAGTTTTAATTTATTATAAAATGTGAACAAAACCTAGAAAGATCCTGTAAAGTTGAATTGCTATTTCGAACCTGGAAATGAATTTTTTAGTTTGACCCATCTTATAAAAAATATCCTGTATCTTAAAAAACCTTTCGTTGATTATTTCGAAACAAAATTCCCATGATGTAGAGGAGGAAATTTCTAATAATTAAAGTAATAAAAAAAAGTGAAATTTTTTATTTGTACCCTAAAAAGTAAGAGTTGGGCAAGTACAGGGTCCCCTTAATAAAGCTAACATAGCATTACCAGAACTAAGAATATAATGTACAACGACAAACCCTAGCACACCTTAAGCGTGAATAACATACTAACATTAACAAAGTTCCATACTATAACAACAGTAAGAGTACCGAGCACGAGCGTACAAAGCGTAACCTATTCACACTTTTTCAAGCATATCTCTAACATATCAATATTAATTTTACATTAACATGTTAATATTTAAAAAAAATTTAGCATAACCATGTCTAATTATCATACAGACATTCGAATATATGCTAACATAACAAAGTTTTTTACATTAACATAGTAATATTTAACAAAAATTTATCATAACCTTACCTAACTATCATAATCCCCAACAAATAAATGCAAATATAAGAAAGTTTTTATCCAGATATAACATAAAAATAAGTTCTTTGAATAAAATATCGTAGTAAAATGTAATAGTTACCGATTCTGAAAGCAGTAAATTCAGGTAAATTCAGAAAATTAAAACCAACCCGTACCGCCTCCCCTCCCCTCACCACCCACCCACCCTTCCATGATCTGGGATCTACTGATTTAGGTCACATTTCGAGTATCTCTGGATTGTGTAGGTTGAAACATATACTACAAAAATAAGGTCTTTATATTACTAACCCGGCCGAATATATGCTAACCGTAAACAATGTTTTTCATCATTAATAAGGCTAACATTAGGATTACCAGAACTTAGAACCTTACTTAATTACAACGAGCAAACCTAGGACCACGAACCTTATGTTGCGAACTTTAAACTACAACATTAGCAAAAAGTCCATACTTAACAACAGTAAAGTCACTAACATTGCATACAAACGTAACCTATTCATACTGTTTTCAAGCATATCTCTAACATATCAAGTTAATTTTACATTAACATGTTAATATTTAACAAAAATTTTAGCATAAACCTGTCTAATTATCATACAGACAGAGACTATAACGCTAACGTAACAGTTTTTTTACATTAACATAGTAAAATTAACCAAAAATTCATCATAACCATACCTAAATATTCATAATCCCAACAAATAATTGCAAAACATAACAAAGTTTATCCAAAACAACATAAAAAATAACAAAAGTTTTATCCAAACATAACATAAAAAAACAAGTTCTTTGAATAAAATGATCATAATAAAGTGTAATAGTTTACGGATTTTAAAGGCTGTAAGATCAATAAATCAGTAAATTAAAACATCCACCCTACCCTCCATGCCACCCTCCTGTCCATCCATGAATCTATTGATCTATCGATTTAAGTCACATTCGAAGTATCATTTTGGATAAACATAACATAAAAAAATGTTCTTTATACACTGACCAACGAGTATATGGTAACGTAACAAAGTTTTAACATTATTAAAGCACATGTCATAACCTGAACTAAGAATAATATAACGTACAACGACAAACCTAAATACCTTTACGCTCGAATAAACAGCAAACATTAACAAAGTTCGTACTTACAGCAGTTAAAGTACTGCACTATTTGAATGAAACCTGTTCAGCACTTTTTCTAACGTATCTGTAACATGTCATTGGTATTTTTATCAAAACATAGGTAATATTTAACAAACATTTTATTCATAACCTTACCTATTTATCACACATACCTACGAATATGTGTTAAGGTAACAAAGTTCACATCAATAAAGCTAACATATTCATAACCTGAACTAAGATATAATCTACAACAACAAAACTAACATACCTCGCGGATGAATAATCAGCTAACATCAACAAAGTCTCCACTTATTCAAAGGTAAAGTAGCTAACAGGACGTACAAAAAACTCAATGTATCCCACTTTTCCAACATTTCAATCAACAGCTAATGCAGGATTATCCACCAAAATCCCTTAACAAAGTGAACTATCTATTCAAAGACACCCAACATCATTGAACTATGAACTGACACGTGACCATTCATAAAGCTGTCACCTGCATACCGAATATAACATTCATTTGAAACTATTGTAATAAACATAGAACTTTAGCAAAGAATTCTCGAGCAAACCTAACAAGTTAACCCAGTAAAACTTACCCTATGGCACACGTTTCTAACAAACATCATTTCAGTTAATCACAGGTTAATATCTTTACGGAAGCATCATTCGTCTAACAAACCGAGTTTTTAATTTGCATATATGTCATATTAATATTAAAAAAAAAACGTAACAGGAAAATTAAACATAGCCTACATATTAACACTTAGCAAGGGGTGAAAAACTAAAATAGATTAGCTGATCATATGGATCTACGAATAAGCACCATTAAACATTTGGACCTATGAATAAGTTCTCAACCATTCCTTTTTATCATACAGAAAAACGTTAACCTATAACTTGACTTTTTCAGATCATCGGCAGAATTTAAAGCAGCAATTACGTAACATAAATTCCTTAACAAAGTGTCCAAACTTTTAACAAGAATACCAGCATCTTGAACTATTAATTGATAATACATTCACCAAAGTGTCATGCATATCAAATATAACATCATTTTGAACTATGAAGAAACGCGTGGACATCAGCAAATTCACTGTCAAACATCATAAAATAGCTTATCGATCATGCAGATAAACGCAAACATAATATTTCCTGAACTAAAAACATTAGTACCGCAGCATACCATGCAGCACGAGTAAGTGTGAATTAAACAGTAGACGACATTAGACAAAGTAATAACAATCTCGAACTTTACTATAAAACCAAACTGAAGGGTTTGGCAAACAGCGCATCATACACGAAGCCGATTTGGCACACTTAAGCAAGTACTGTGGAGACCACCAATGGAACTGCGACCGGTTTGAACAGGGTGTGAGCATCCACCAGAAGGGGGGATCCACCCCTAAGGGGTGTAATCTGGTCCTTTCTGGGCCTCAGCC
>JABUQX010119923.1:22500-25184 GCA_015478945.1 Trachelipus rathkii | reverse complement strand
AAACCTCGCTCAGACTTACCTAAATCACCTAGAAGCTTGGTTATCATCCAACAGAATGTCGGCCTCTGCCGAGAAATCATCTATCACCTTGATCACCACTGACAGACACCAATCATCCCTCCACCCACAAGTAACCCTAAACAACTCCATCATTCCCCTAAACAAAACACCCAAAATACTCGGAATAACCTTCGACACCCACTTCACCTTTACACCACACATTCAAAACATCATAAGTACAGCAAGTAAGAAATTAAATGTCCTCCGAACCTTATCCCAACACAATTTCAGTAATGAAACAACCACACTGTCAACAACATACAAACAATTCTCAAGAACTACAATCAACTATGGATCAACAGTCTGGTATCCACTAACCTCCCCTACTAATAGAAATAAAACTCCAAGAATTAGCAAAACACCGCCTGCGTACAAACAGGTTGCCTAAAAAAAAAAAAACCCTTATCCAGCACTCATCAAATCCATCTAATCTCTGCCAAAGATACTTAACAGAGCCTGAAACTGTCAAGCACCTCCTGCTGAATTGCCCCATTCACACTCCCTACAGAACACAACATCAGATCACCTCCCTAAGAGACCTGTGGCTCTGCCCGGTGGGGTAGCTACCCTGAATGACTGACATCATAATAAAAGAGAGCCCAGGGTCAATACATATATATTATATATATATATATATCAGAGTGGAAATAAATATTTTTCAATATATATATAATATTATATAATATTATATAATATATATATATATATATATATATATATATATATATGTATATATATAATATATATTATATATATATATATATATATATATAATACATATATATCTGTATTGTCATATATTAACTTTTTCTATATTTCTATTACAAATTCTATAGTATATATATATATCAGAGCTGGGCGTTGCGCCATTTTTTTTGAGTGCGCCTATGCCGCCGGACCTAGTGCGCCTAAGCGCCTAGCGCCTTTTGCGCCTATTATTTTGTTCAATATCAATGCGCCCCTAGCGCCTATTACGCTTTGTCCTTGCACCGTTCGCCGGCGGTGCCTGATCGCTAAATTTATGCAAAGGTAATCTTTAGTGCGATAATAAAAAGCATGCTTTTATAAGCCAGAAAAGCACATTTATTAATTTTTGATAAAAGAACTTAAACTAATATCTACACGTCCTCTTCCTTCTCCATGTCCTTGTGGTCCATGTTTTCCCCCAGAAGGTCCAGCACGAGCGCTGCAGAAATTGCAAATTTTCAGAGAGCCATAGGTGTTTAATTTATTTTATTTAAGACACATTGAAACTAGTATATATATATATATATATATATTATATATATATATATATATATATTATATATTAATATATATATATATAATATATATAATAATATATATTATATTATATATATAAAATATATTACCTATATATAGTATATATTATATATATGTATATATATATATAATATATATATATACTATATTATATATATATATATATATATAATATATTATATATATATAAATACAGTGGCGGCTCATGGTTCTTGTACAAGGTGCTGCTTGATTATATATAATATATATATATATAATATATAATATATATATTATATATAATATATATAATATATTATATATATATATATATATATAATACTATATATATTATATATTATATGTCAAGAAGGCTGATGCGTCTTGCGTGTTCTTGTAAATAAAGATCTAATTCTGTTGTCTAGGGGAATAATAATCTCACTGTTTAGTAAGATAAAGATCTTTTCCTAATAAGTTCTAACGATTCAATTTTTGAAGAAAGTATTACAAGGTAACGAAGGAGCTTTCATGATGAAAAGACAATATAATGATGTTTAATAGATATTTATTAGCACGAGGGATAGGCAAAAAGCCCATAATAACTTTGATTATAATATAAACTCACGGTATCCAGATACGAATAAAATTACAATATTTAAAATAAATAACTATATGCTAAGTTATAAATCATTTAGCATAGAATTTCGTAATAGCTGATCAAAGATTGTATGGAGTTCTAAACATTAATATATTATTGAATAATAATATTAATAATAATAAATGATAAAAAATAATAAATCTTTCCATAATTTAGTTGATAGATATTTGGAGATAGCAGTCTTTTGTAGCCTATCGTGGGGATGAAGCTTAAATTCCTCGACTGCGTTCTCAGTAACATTGACACACCCCCGTTCTAAGAAAGACATTGGCATGAAACCAATCGTCTTGGCACTTCTATGTCGTTGAGCGACGCAATGAAGCCAACTATCACGTTATCATCTTCATTCTCGAACTGGAGAATAAGCTTCATACTACACATCATTATTCTGGAATTCGCGGGTCTTTCCTCGGGTGGACAACAATCGGACCGCAAGATGAACTCCTCGTCTTTTCTACGACGTTTGTACTGTGGCATTGGTCTTAACCACATTGACGGGTTTCTTGCGTCCTATGTTTAAGTTTCCTTTCTCCTGAACTTCTCCCTGTTCCATAAATAACTTCAGTTTAAATGGGTGTAAAGTGGCGTTGTTGCTTTTAAACGCATTTGAGTTTGTTTCGTTAGTCCTCTTAATCTCCAACCCTTGTTCCATGGATAACCTCATTTTAAAAGGATGTAAGGCGGAGTCATTCCTTCTACAAGC
>JABUQX010119923.1:0-15000 GCA_015478945.1 Trachelipus rathkii | reverse complement strand
CGTTAAATCAATCAAGGAGGCGTTACCCGTTGATTATCAGCTGCAGACCGCACATTAAAAACAATTGCATAATAAAAGAAATATGTACTGCTAATTTTGTTGTAGGACCATCTAATTTTATACCTATAAATATAATATATATATACTTAATTTCTAATAATATATCATTAGGAATATAATATTAAGGTATTAATAATACTTATATAATAAATATATATATATATATAGTTATAACTCTCCTTCCTATAATACTCGGTGCGACTCTCTCTCTCATATATAGTAATATAATAGCTAGACTTCACTCAACGGCATGTTTCTCATATCTCAAAAAACTCAATAGCGTTAACAGACGAAAAGGGACCATACATTGCTGAATGAGAAATCCTTGGCAAATTTTTATTTGCGGTTAAACTGTATTTAAAAAAAAAAAAAAAAAAAAAAAAAGAATAAAACATCTCAAAAATCTATCATAGCTACAGCGAAAAGGATACATTTTTGGAATCCTTGTAAATTTTAGTACGAAAAAAAAAAAAAAAAAAAACAAAAAAAAAATACACATAAATTAAAATTATAAAAGACCAAAAAAACACACAAAAAAACAAGAAACAAAATACTCGCTTGCTCACTATCACCGAACTTAGATAAAATAATATTGCGCTTTTATTATTTCTAGGACTCTCCCGCTATACGTATAATATACTAAATATACTAATATAGTATATATAATATATCCTAATAATACATACTATAACTAATATCATTATTCACTCATACTCTAATAATATATAGCTTACCTATTATATATATATTATATATATATGATTCTTTTATTTGTAAGGTATTTACACGCAGATGTTAGGGGGCTTCGATACGACGGGGAAGAGTGTGTGTGGATACCCCGATAGGGAGGGCGGGAGAAACCCCCGCGGACCACCCCAGTACCAAAGAGCGAAAGGGTTCGGAAGACCACTCCCCGGAGGGGAGGAATTTAGTAACACTAACGCTAGTCCCCGGGAGCGAGGAGACCCGACTCTCTGCCATCCGGTGTGCTGGTGATACCCTATGGGGCGCCACCTAATTAGTTAAAAAAAAAAAGCAAAAAATTTAATTCAAAAGTCTATTATCCAAAAATTTTTACGCGGTAAGATACCACATTATAATATACGGAGTTGCATAAAATAGAGCTCTCTTATCTCTGGTTAAGTTTCGATAATTAATTTAGATAATAACATATATAATTTTTTTTTTATTTTAAAGTATTTATATATATCTATTTCTCTATTATTAAAATATATCACACAGCGTATTCACAAAACTATGATAAATCCTCCTATTTCGCATAAGTTTAGCTATGTGTAAGTGAGTATTATTTGTAGATGTACTCCCTATATCTATTTTTATTATTATACATACTTGTTCTATTAATTATATCATCTATATCTCCGCTACATAAAAAACTCAATGTGAGATACCAGAGATATTCTCTTTCTCACATTGTATTCCTTTTGATTACACTGAGTCGCTATTTCAATGTAACTGTCAGATACTCTTATTTTCACTATGTCCCTTTCGCATTTTATTGCTCTTATTATATATTCCTCTCCAATTTTAAGCTAAAACGAATATAAGAACCATTTTATATTGTAATACAAATGAATATTTGGTGAAAAAATCGTACTCGATTAAGGTAGTTCTAAATTTGTAATGTGAAAAATTTTTAAGAAATAAAAGTACTAGTATATAATTTATTACTGACAATAGTATAAAATTATTACTCGTATATTTTAAAACAGGTTATCCTACTATAAAATTAACTAATTGAGATAATAATTTTATGTATATAAAATAAAACAAATATATATTGGATAAATTAATTCATTTATAAAACCTTTTAAGAATGACCATAAAACAATAACTAATATATATAATATAATTAACAGTACATCTCTTTACTATTTATATATATATCAAGTATATATATATATATGTCGAATTGCATTTCAATGAATAACATTATTTTTTCAAATGACTCGAAGCTATACTATATATATACAAGGTGGGCATTAACGCGTTAAAGCGTTACATCCGTTAATTACTCGTTAATTTTTTCGCTAACTTTTAACGCTTTCGTTAATCGGAAAAAAGTACGACTATTAACTCGAGTTAAAATTTTTACCCTACATCCCGTTAATCGTTACTTTAATTTAAGAGTTTATAAAATATTTTCTTATCAGATTTTAAAATGGTAATAGATTCGATTTTGATAACAAACTTTTTTTCTCCAAAATTTCTTAAACGCTCCCTCAATGGCTCAAAAATGTGTTTATTCTTACACGGTTTTTATCCCGTTTAGAAATGTTTGACGTTTTCTTTTGCTGTTTTCTCATTTCTTATTGGTTCGCTGAAGAAAAAGAGATTAGTGACTGTTGCCCGTTCAATGAGTCATTACCTTCTTTCGCTAGTTACTTGAACTTGCTTCTTTGCGACTAGTGAAAAATATAACAACTAGGCCTCATAAGCGTGGTAACATAAAAATATTACATATTTGTATTAAATTCTAAGTTGACATATCCTACTTTATTTTTACAATAATATATTACTCGGGTGTCCGTAAAAGAATGTCCCAGTTTCAATGCTTTATTATACCGCTTAATATACAATATCAACAGCAAATCATACACCAAAGTGAAGGTCATTGAACAGAGTTTTCTCCTACATATGTTCAATATGTACCCCCTTCGTTATAGGGGATACATTCAGCCGATAATCCAATTCCTCCCAAACATTGGTTAACAGATCCAGAGTAATGGAAGGAACGGCATGTTCAATTCTGCGTTTCAACTCTGCGTTTAATTGGGCAGCCCCATAGGAAGAAATCGCATTGCGCGTTAAGTCCGGGGACCGGGGGGGCCAGATTTATAGAGCTCTGTCGTCTGGGACCATTATGACCAACAGCGATCTTGGGAGTAGTCGTTCACCACGCTCGCACTATGTCTGACTCCAATCGATAGGGGTGGAGGGGCCTCCATCTTGCTGCCATATTAAAGTCCCGCTTCATCGCCTAATAATTGTGAAAAAAGCCATTATTGTAACATATCGAGATAGGCGACCCCTGTTACGGTTTCTTCTGCGAAAAAAGAAAGGTCCGTAGACCTGGCGTCCGAATATGGCGCAGAAAAAGTTAACCTTTGGGGAATCACGTTTCGTGTTCTACAAGGTTCATGCGGATTTTCAGACCCCAGATACGAACATTTTATGGGCATTTACCTTACCCCTGAGATGAAAGGTGGACTCATCGCTAAACACTATCCTAGAAGGTCATCGTCTCGACCGAACACTGCACAGGCAAAGGTTAACCGTAGAGCTTTAAAGCATGTACAAATGCAACCGGTATGCAGCATGTGTAAACGTTTTCTTAACACCTTCCACACCGTCTTTTGGCACCTTCAGTTCGTTGACTTGCTCTCCGAACGGATTTCTTAGGACTATGAAGAAACGAGGCCCTGATACGGTTCCCATCCTGTACAGTCACTTTGGGCCGTCCCGTACTTTTGCCTTTACAAAGACATCCATTAGTTGCAAATTGCCTATACCATCGGCGAAAGTTTTTGCCACATGGAGGATCACATTGGAAACGTAAACGATACGCACGTTGAATCGTAGTTACAGATTCACACTTAGCAAATTGTAGAACACAGAAAGCTTTACGACAGGACTCGCCATTGTCAGTATTGTGGCGCACGCACTCAGAGATAGGACTAACATCTGAATGCGCGCAGCGGCGCATGTCACCTATCAGAACTCGTCTGGCGCAGTGCATTTTCTGAATCTATGTAACTTACTCTTCACTTTGATGTTATGATATGATATTGGATATTGTATATTATGCTGTTATAATAAAGCATTAAAACTGGGAAATTCTTTTAAGGACACCCGGTATTGAGTTTAATTAATAAAGTATTTACGCTTTGGAAGTATTCTTCGGCAAGCTGCAAAAGCATCTGCTAAAGGTCAAAGCCTAATTAATTTTTCTGATAAGCTTAATATCATTCATTAACTTATATGCTTCACGGATATTATTATAATAAAAGAAAATTAACAATTAATTATTACTATTCCTACATATTGCGAAGACGGTTACGTTAACGATTAACGTTAACTTCCGCTACTTTTACCGATAACGCTTTAATGATTAAACGTCGTTAATATTTTGTTTGTTAACGATAAAAATTAAACCGACGTTAACTTTCTCATTAACGGTGCCCACCCTTGTATATATATCTATCTATATCTCTATATCTCTATATTTATATCATTCCTATATATATATTATAATATATATAGTATATATATATATATTATATAATATATATGATATATATTATTTAGGAAATATAAAATTTTGTATCGAACGAAAGATATTTATATTTTTTATATAACTATATATATAGTATTATCAACCAAAAGATCTAATACATATTGATCTAGTAATATAATATATTATATATATATATTATATATATATATATATATATATATATATATATATATATATATATATATATTTATATATATATATATATAAAAAAAACATTATTTTAATAAGAACTAAAAACTTTCCATTTTTATGAAGAATACAATTTCTAATTGTGAATGAAGTTGTAACATAGTAATCAAAAATTTCGGTAATTACCCTATATTTAGGGGAAATTTTGAAAACTTAGGGTGAATAGTTTAGAAAACATTCGAATAGCAAAATGCGATAAAATAAATAATTATTTACTTTTTTTAATGAAATAAAATATTTATTATTAAATAAAAAAAAAAGATTGAAAAATACCAGTAGGCTTATATGATATTGTGACATTTGAAATAGGGGGGCAATTTAAAATTTTCTTTTTTTTCTAAAAATTGCTATGATCGCATATTATTATTAGCTTAATCGATTTTTGTTTCTGTACTTTTCATATTTATATATCATATAATATATATAATATACTATATGTATAATTATATTATACGATATAACTATATTTACTACTATCGTTATATCTATGCATAATATATATATATATATATACGTATATATATTCAAATCCATGTGTTACAATAGTACTCTTTCTTTCTTTACGATGTGTAGCCCTTACCTATTTTTATATATGATATTATATATATTATAATATATATATATATAATATATATATACTATATATATATTATATATATATAATATATATATATTCTTATATATATATATCTTTCTTTCTTTCTTTATCTTCCTTTATTTTCCCAAGAATGGAGTAAGGTGCGTGACGAAGGCATCGGAAAAGAAAAGCAGTAGAAGAGCATGACATAAGTCGAAAAGAAAGCCCAGCCTTACCGCCCCTCCCAGTACCATTAATTAGCGAGAACTCATCCAGTCATATATCCACCCTAAAGCTTCATGTGACAGCGATGGACCCTCACTATATCTCGTCAATGTAGGGTTATCCCTTGGCCCAGGTGGGCCACACAACCCATTACTCCCCTCACAATCTCCCCGCCATTCACTTCCTGTTATGACCTTCTTCTCGCCTCTACCCAAACTCACATCCCCCAGACATTCGTCACCGACTCAATCACTTTCTCTTCGTCTCCCAGCCGGTCGATCCAACACACTCACCACTTATACATCCGCTTAACCAACCGACTATCATTCATCCTTCCACATGACCAAACCACTTCAACATACTTTATTTTATTCTCTCATTTACCCCTTTCCCCACACCATACATCTCTCTAAATAACGTTCATTTCTCATTTTATTAATTCTTCTCACACCTAGCATGCCCTAAGATTGTCCAATCTGAACACATTTGAACTTTAGATCTATACTTCTTATTCCAGGACCTAGTCTCACTACCCAGACATAACACTTAGGTAATACAACATACCCTCATGTAAGACTCTAGCGCACTCAAGACTTAGTCCCTTACATTCACCCAACGATTTAATTGCACCAGCAAAATTCCTGCAGTTCCACAAACTTTCCTACTACCACTCTGCATCCATCCGTTCCCTTCTCATCCAACACATACCCTAAAATATTTAAACTCAGACACTTCCTCCAGCTGCTCACCATCTACATAACTTCACACACTAAGGACTGTCCTCACTCACAAACCATAACCTTACTTACTCTTCCCTACGTTTACTTTCAAACCCCTCCTTTCATACTCTGCCAAATCTCTCTACCAATCCTCTCAAACTCTCTTCAGATTCGCCACAACAGAACCAAATCATCCGCATTAATAGGTAGGCACCCTCACTCATCTCCATTCTCCATCATGCTAACACCCATTCTCCTGCCATCCCCACCTCGAATCTTTCATAACCCCATCCATATACAAATTGAATAACCAAGGAGACATACACAACCCTGTCTCACTCCGCTATTAATCCTAAACCAATCACCATTGACACAATTTATTCTTTACACACGCTTCACTATCGTCATACATACTTTTGATTCCATTCAGAAGCCTTAACCACCAACACCAATATATATAAAAGCTTCATAAGGCTTCCCTATTAACTCTATTCTACGGCCTGTTGTAAATTCCATAAAACCGAATATTAATTTATTCTTCTTCTCCTCATTTTTCAATCATTGTTTCAATGTAAGATTTGATCCACACATTCCTCTACCCACTCCTAACGCACCCTTGTTTCTTCACCAATTCAGTCCCTCCAGTCACTCGACCGCACTCTTTCGACCAAAACACCAGCATATACCTTCCCCACAACACTCAATAAAAACTTATTCCCCTATAATTTCTACAGTATCCTTTTTCTCCCTTACCCTTATATAAGGGTACTAATTACTGCTCTCCTCAATCCCTTGGAACTATACCCTCATAAACGCTTATTACACAACTTCCAAATCCAAAATCAATCACCATCTCGCCTCCGCTCTTGATCATTTCACTAGTAATTTCATCTATACCTGCAGATTTACCATCTTTCAACTTCTCACTCTAGCCCATTACCTCTCCTTACTGATAATCTTCATCCAAAAATAACCTATTCCTTCTTGCACCATCAAAACCCACACACATTCACTAACACCTCTCATACTGTTAATATTGTGCAGATTTCGAAGTGTTCTATTCCACACTCCCCTCACATTCCATTTCACAGTTACAAAAGCCACCATTCCCTATTCATTATTCTAAAGCAGATCCCCTTATTCTCATTTTACCTTTCGCGCTTCCTTCCAGAAGAACTTCCCCTATTCCCTTGTATGTCCTCCTTTCATCCTCCTTCCAAAATGTTCATTTTACCTCTTTGTTTCCTCCTACGTATCCACCTTTTAGTATTCTTTTTTCCTCCTTATATAATTCCAAGCATCATTTCTTTGAAACTTCATCATTTGCTTTTAGTTACATCAACCACGCTTCTTTTTACCTTTAACCGCTTTTCATCACCTCTTCATTCCACCCCATTCGCTCGTTAACATTCTTATTCCTACTTTAGCACCATCCCACCACTTCTTGTTACTACTTAAACAATGCTCCTTCATTTGCCCCCCAGACTTGTTTCAGTATCAACTCGTTCACTCAATCCACAGCGAGCGCTTACAACTTATCCTTATTCGTCTTGTTTCAAACCTTTAAAACCCTTTTTTTTCTTTTTTTTTTTCCACTCTTAATTTTACCACTTCCTTTCGTATCACCTTCCTCTCCATCCAAGCCCCCACTAACTTTAATTTTACATAGAACAATAATGATCCGATATCCCATTCCTAAACCCCTCCTGATTTAACAATCCAACACCTACTTCAACATCTCCTCTCTTCAACCAAACACAAATTCATCATTACTTCTTCACTTTCGTACCATTCTACCTACACCCAACTCTCAGCTATATTTATGGTTACTTTGTGTTTCAAAGAAAGTATTACTTACACACATACCTCTCTCTTCACAAAAATCAATCACTTCCTACCATTCTCAATTTTCTCCGCCACCCAAAACCACCTGTTATATTACACCTTCCCTTTTTTGATCACCTATCCAACCATTCAGCTCCCCCAACACACAATCATTCTGAAGCTCATACTCACCCCATCCAGAGCATCATTCAGATTTATCCCAAAAATCGTACTCTCTTCAACGTTTTCCCTCGATGGACCATACTCGCAAACCCACACACTACCTTGCCTTTTCAAATTTAATTTACCAATAGAAATTCCTAGGACCACACACACAAAGTTCTACCATAGGCTTTGTACCACAGGTCACTTCATCAAAATTGCAACTCCTTTCTCTCCCTCTCTCATTCATTTCCACATCCAGCACATTTTCACCACCACACCACTTAATCTCTCACCGTTTCTCTTTCATCTTTTGTTTCAGTCTACAGCGAGCAAATAAAATTTGCCTTCCTAAATACCTCAGTCGCGTTTCAGCTACTCGTGTCACTCGATATCTCCTCTACAGTTTTATATTCTCTCTGACAATTCCTATAACTCTCTCCAGTCAACGACTTCACTCACGCATATAATACCATATATTAACAATAGTTTCATATTCTAATAACCTTGAAATAATAGTGACTCATAATTCCTAAATTCAAAACTCATAACTATATAAGGGTAATAGACGATGTCCTTTAACTGACTCTATAACCTGTGTGTGGATCTATGTTGCCTCGTAAACGTAGATACTCTTAACCGCTATAATTGGCATTGACGGGCTTCTATCCCAATATTTAATATATTAATAATACTATGATATATTATATTATATATTAATATATATTATTAATTTATTATATATAATATATATATATATATTATATATATATATATATATTAATATATATATATATATATATATAATAATAAATATATATTATATATTATATATTATATTTTAATTTATATATTATAATATAACGAATATCTTTTGTGCAGATTTCTATAAATAAAACTTACTATATATACATCTAGCCTAAATTATTTTGTCGAATAAGGAATTTATTATTATAATGATATCTATTACTTACCAACTATACTCATGTGGTAATGGGTAGAGTTGTGCGCGAACTGTTGAGTAGGGTTGACGGAATGCACGGTATAAATTAGAGGTTATATGATATTATTAACTAGAGAAGGAGCATGACTCAGTTAAAATCGCATAGGATAAAGTTTATATTACCTTTCTACCATCCTCTCTATAAAATATTTAAGTAATAAAAAATATTTTTCCAACTCAGTTAATATATATTATATTATATTATTATATATATATATATATTTATATTTGCAACACTAATATATTTAATTAATATTTATTTGGAAAATAATTTATAATATATATAATAATATTTTTTATAAATATTAATTATATATATTAATTATATATTATATATTAATATATATATTATATTATATATTATATATTATATATTATTATATATATTATATTTCTAATATATATAATTATAATATATATATATATACCCTATAGTGAGCTTTACAAATACCGCGACGGTATCATCACTAGATGTTTTAGGTATCTCTCGTTTACAATGTAGGGTATATATATTATTATTCACCCGGGTCAGTCCACAAACCATATTTTTTATTCTCACTCTTATTAAAACTCCGCCATTTCACTCCTAATATTGCACCACTCTTCTCGCCTCTGCCAAAACTCACATTTCTTTACTGATTCCATTAGATTTTTACTCGGTCTCCCCTGCCATCGATTCTCAGCACACTCACCACTAATATATAAGCTTAACCAACCCACTTTTCCATATCACCAACCATTCTAATTACAATTATTTATTCTTCATTTACGCCTTTCTTCACGCTCAATATATCTTCCTGAAACGTTCATTCCTCATTTTAGTTCTTTTCACACCTAACACGCCCCTAAAAATTTTATCTGAAAAAAATTGCACCTTATATCTAAACCTCCTGTTTCCACCTTCATAGTTTCACTATTATACAATAGCACTGGTAACAACAAAATCTTTCTAATGAAGACATTGCGCACTCGAGACTTAGTCTTTTCACATTCACCAGGGATTTTAATTCTCTCACCATTCACACTTTCCTACTTACTCATTTCGCATATCATCCGTTCCCTTTTCATCATTATACATATATTTAATCACTAAATATTTTAATTAACTTACGATGATATGTTCCTATTTTGTGTATAACCAATAAATTCTAACAATGATATTTTTCAAATCGGGGTGTTATATTTCAACTAGAGGTATGTATAGCGTAGTAATAGTAGTTGATTTTTTACTTATCCGCGGATATATGCGGATGCTGAGATAGTAAAATCCCTATCCGCTAGATTGCGGTAATTTATGCGGATAGCTGAGTTAATAGTTAGTTTATTTTATAATCTTAGCCACAATAGTACACTTCTTAATATATATATTATACTATTTATATATATATATATATTACATATTATACATTTATATATATATATATGATTATATTAATATATATTATTATTATATTATAATATATATATATTTATAATATACTATATTATTATTAATATATATTAATATAATATTATTAATATCTATATATATATTATATTATATGATATATATATATAATATTAATTATATCATATATGTTAGTGTGTGTTGTTAGTTATCCTAGATTAGTGCGTGACGTGCAACCAACTCTTTTGCAATAATACCCTACCAATCTCTTATTATTATATTATTATTTTCCTCAAGCCTCCAACCCATTTTGATTAAGAAGGTTTTATATATAATATAATATTTAACTACTTGAAAATTAAGGTAATCTCATATTATTGCTCTTAATATAACTATAAAGCTTTTAGAGCCCTTATCAAGAGAGTTTAGCTCTTCTCTTATTCTTCGTAATAAATGAGATCTTTTAGCATTATCCCGTTGAAAGACTGCTCATAGCTTAATAACTTGTTAAAGGCATGCTATAGGTATACTTCCCTGGCTAGAGTATTCTTAATGTGACAAGATGTTTTGGAATAACTTTTAACTAAATCTATCATGCCATTACTAAAACCATATGTGGTCTTTATTATTACCTCGATTTTCTCACTTAAGAGTTATTTCGCTTATGATAATCTTTGACTCAATGACATAGTGTCTTTTTGCACCTCTGAACAAGTCTCTTCATCGCTGCTAGAAGCCAAAGAACGTTCCATGGAATCAGCATTGTTTCGACTAATACATTAGATAAATGAAATGGCTATTTCTTTATGAGGATGTGATTAATAAATTATTTATAGTAGTACATGGAAACTAATTATTTTGCTTTTTCCAGCATTTCATATTATCTATAATTAGGATGTTAAAGAAAGGCATATAGCTATATATAAATTATTATATAAACCTTTATGTGAATAACTACTGTAGAGTTATCAAGTATCTCTAAGTGTCTAGTATATACATAGGATTCAAGATATATAAAAGATTTCACTAATTTCTTTTGCACTATGCTAATCGTTTTGCCTTAAGTGAAATTTGTTAGCTTCTCTAATTAAAATATTGCTGAAGATCGATCAGACAGTCTTCGATGGAGTTGAGTTTTCTTGTTCATTATAGTTTAGAATATGATCCGACCAGGATATAAGCTTTTTGAATTAGCAAAGTATTATAACCAAAGCCAGTCATTAGTTAACATTTATGTATGCAAACACCTGGAGGTGAATACTCGTGTGCTTACAAAAACAAAGGATATATATTTATTTTTGAGCTAAAAGTCTTAGAAGTATCTCATCTGCTGTACTCTAACGGTTACATATGAACAATAGAGTTTAATACAATTCCAATAGAACATTCGGCGCAATAAGTTACAAAACTGAATTAGAGTACCTAGCACATAGTCATGCCAATTTCACCTTGCAGATTATCTTTCAGAACGCTGTAATAAAAAGGGAAGACAGCTTATATATATTATCTTCTGCCCTCCTCTTCTCATGCATCGTGATATACAGATCTGCAATATTCCTCCATATAAGTAACGAATAAATGGTTTTTGACAAATGCAACTTTATCTGTAGAACAGTGCGTTGTACGTAGGCAGGATAAGATAGAAGAGAACATTTAGTCTTAGTTTCATAAATTGGTAAATACTCATCTCTCTCTCAGCACAAATGTATAAATATGGATATGCTCGTTGATGCAGAAGAATGGATCGCCCAAGAGAAACAAATTTCCTGATAGCGGATTATGCCTGCGTCATATACTCGTAACTCCTCAATTACGTTCAAACACTCTACCTAATTATTTACTCTTATTCTAACATATATATCATTTCAAACACCTTACCTTGTTTCCTTTACTGATAATAGATAAACTATTGGATACTTTATCATTATCTTCGTCTCACAAAACCAAAGTATATAGTAATTATTTATATTATATATACTATATATATTATATATTATATTATTTATAAATATATAATATATTATATATATAATATATTATACTATATATATATATAATTATAAAAAAATATAGATTATATATAAATATAATTATTATATATATTATATTATATATTATCATATATATAGCTAATATAATAATACTATTATATATATATATATACTATATATAATATTTATAATATATATATAATATATATTAATATCAAGAGGTCGAGCACTTATCCGTACTCTTTTAGTCAGTTATAGATCGCCGTAGCTCAGGTTATAGTATTATAACTATCCAAATATAGAGTGCGTGATAGTCGTTCATAAGAATTAGCCGTGACTTGTACACGTGTGAGACGGATCAATAAAAAGATTTCTTCGTCTCTATATTTATTGATTTACTACGCCACCTTAATTTATGTTACAAAATGTAATAAGTTATAATAAGTTTACTATTTTAAGAATTCTTATTGGTATTTATGATAAAGAAATTATAATTTTTTATTTTAATTTTATAACTTAATTTAATATATATACTTTTATATAGTATAAGACTTATTGTTTTTTAATATAATAATTATATACTCACTAAATAAAACCTAAACCAATCTCAACCTCCTTTAATGGTACCATTTATATATATTAATATTATATAAATTAATTTATTAGCTGATAATGGCTTTACCCTCAATATTTTTCTATTAATTTAATTAAATTAATTAACTAGTAATAACTAGGCATATATCTAATCATAATTCTGTTATAGTGTAAGCCTATATATATATATATAGTAATAATAATTAATAACATTTCATATATTATATATATTATAATATATAATAATATATATAATATAATATAGTTTAATTAATTATATAATATAATTGAGAAAAAGACCTTTATCATATATATATATATAATATATATATATATATATTATATATATATATATTATATTAATTATATATATATATATATATATATTATAATTATTAATATTATTATATTATATTATATATATTCCACTCCCTCATAGAGTTTCACACACCACCACGTATCAAACCTCTCATTGATTGATATTATTCCTATCTAAGTATATAGTTGTCAGGGCTTATATTCCCCTAGTAACTAAGTACACAACCATGTCCCTAGCAAAATAATAAGAAATGAATTATATTATCCTATTTATATGGACTCTCTTCTGTGACTTACTGTACTTAAAATTATTATCATTTCTTTCTATCTCCAAACACTCTATTATTTTTACCTGACTAACCAGGGTTTAGAGCTATTATAAATCTCACCTCGACAATATAATATAAAATACTCATCTCTCCAAAATAAAAACAGACAATCAAATAAAAATAATTTGAGACACAAAAACTATACAAAAACCAACTTCAAATTTAGTTATTACATGGCTGTGATGTTTCCAATTTTTATCCATTACAAAGTCAAGATTTCTAACAGAGTTAACAGATAATCGCTTCAGATAAAATTATAACTATAACTATTTAACAATACATATCCATATCATTTTACTACCCCCATTTTACTACCGTTTTCGGCCATCATAAACATCCAATTACTTTCTCATTATACGCTCATTATCCACTTTAATAATTCTTCTTGTATACCTAACACCCCTAAAGATTATTTCCATTTGGACAGACTTCACCTTATAGAAATCTATCACTCTTTTATATTCCACACGCCGATAGTTTCACTTTACAATGCATATTTAATTGTAATGGCATACCTTTCATTCGTAAGCCCTTACCGCACTCATAGATTTACTTCTTTTGATTTCACTGAGATTTAATTGCGCTCAGTACTGGACAACAATATCCAGTATGAACGTCTGTACTTCTAATTCATCCCATTGACCTTCTACAAATATTTACATAGTAGGATATAAAGTATATAAAAATATTTAACCTCTGCTACTAGTTTCTCAGTTTAGGTAATAATCATATATATTTACACAACACTCTGATTTTCACACTAGAGGACTCTCTTCCATACATTACTACCATCAGTTGTCTTACATAATTTCACTATATTAAACCCATTATATTATTATACACTCACCTGTCCAGAACCCACTCCTATAATGGAATCGTATCTCAAACTTTCTCTTAATATTTTTACTTCTCTACAAAACTTACAAAGCATTTCAGTAGCTTAGAATAAGTCTTAAAGGAACCCGACTATTATCCATTCTACATTCTATAGTATTAACCCTTCCCTGCACCTCTCACTCCTTAAATTCTTTATATATTCATAATAATATTCTATTAATTTAACTATATTTAAATAGCCATTGTAATAACATAAAATACAACTCACTGCTTCATTCCACTATTAATTAATATTAAAATCTATTCAACTATTTTTAACTCTTATTTATTATCCTACACCATGTATATTTCATCTATCATTACATATACATGCTTTTTTTATTCATTCAGAAATCCTACAACCAACACCACATCAATCTAACTTAACATCTGCTAACTCAGAGTACTTCCTTATAGGATTTATATCA
>JABUQX010119922.1:7500-15507 GCA_015478945.1 Trachelipus rathkii | reverse complement strand
CCTATGCCCATAGACTGGAAGGACAATATAATAAGATGTGGTGTTGTATATGTTGCCATAATAATAATAATAATAATAATTCAATAATAATTAATAATAATAAGTAATAAGTAATAAATAAAATATAGAATATAATTATAATAATATGAATTAATGCAAATAATCAAAGATATACAAAATAATAATAATTATAATCATAATTAATTAATTAATATAAATAATAAATTTAATAATATAATATAATATATATATAATGATAATATAATAACAAAATAACTAATAACTAATAATAATAATAAATATACATTTCTAATAATAATAATAATTAAATAATAAATAATAAACAAATGAAAATATAAGAATTTAAAATAATAATTAATAAAAATAATAATAAAAATAATAATAATGATAAATAATAATGATTAGTGATAAAGTAATAAAAGAATAATTCTGCAATATTCACTGTAATAAAGACGAAGAGGAATTTATTAATTATTAATAAAGAGAGACTAAGTGATGTCACCTTCAAATTCACCATTTACCTTACCACAAATTTTTCTAATAATATAATAATAATAAATAATATAATAATTTAATAATTTAATAATAATAATAATAATTAATAATATAATTAATAATTTTAACCAAAATAACATAATAAAATACATAACATATTAATAATAATTAAACTATAAATACTTAATAAGTAAATAATAATCAATCAACGAATAATATTAATAATAATAAATAATAATAATAATTAATAATAATAATAATAATAATATAATAATAAATAATAATAATAAATAATGAATAATAATTAATCAATAATATCATAATTAATAAAGAGGATAAAAACATCCGCATTTAATAATACGAGGAATCAAAAAAAGAACCGAAGACCTAATCTACTATAATAAGTAATAATATAATAATAATATATAATAATAATAATAATAATGAATATTAATTAATATAATAATAATAAAAATTTAATAATAATAAAATACGCATTATAATAATAATAATAATATAATAATAATTAATAATCAATAATTAATAATAATAATAATAAGTAATATAATATAATAATATAATAAATAATATTTAATAATAATAATAATAATAATCATACAATAATAATATAATTAATAATAATAATATAATAATTAATAATATAATAATAATAATAATAATAAAATAATTGATAATAATATAATTAATAATAATGATAATCGATAATAATGACCAATAACTAGTATATAAAATAATAGTTTAATAATAATAATAATAATAATTAATAATAATATGCAATAATAATAAGTTAATAATATATACATAATAATATTGTTTTAACATCTATAGTCGATGAAGTAAAATTAATAGTAGCAGTGTTATCAAAACGATAAGCCAGTATATATATAATAATAATAATAATTAATATATTAAAATAATAATCAATAATAATGGTTATAATAATATATATATAATTAGATAATAATATATAATAGATAATAATAATAGATAGATAATAATATAATAATAATCAATAATAAATAATAATAATAATAATATAATAATATCAAATAAGTAATAATAAGTAATAAATAATATATAATAATAATATATGATAAAATAATAATAATAATATAATAATTATAAATAATGAGAATCTTTATCAATTCAAAAGCTTTTATTCAGAGAAGAAAAAAATTACATTAGTTTATCATAAGTAGTCCAAATAATATTTGTACAATCAAATATTAGCTATTGAGATGAGAAGAAGTGAATCCCTTGTTATTTTTAATATTTTTAATTTTTGTTAATATTAACATCGTGTAAACTAACAAAATAACCAAAAATAAAATAAATAAATTAATATAAATTAAAGTGTAGGATAAGTAAAACTTCACATACTTTTTGTCATTTAAAGATGTTCGAAAAATTGGACATTTCGTGTTTATATTTTATGTTTATCATTGGTTTATGGTTTTCCTTAAGGGCAACGATTCTCCTAGGCGCAATATTCATAAAAATCATTTTTGCTTGTTATGATGGAGAAGCCCTCCTTTATGTTGTTATTCTTTTATGCTTTTATCGGGATTTTGTGGTGTTGCTTCTTTTTAAAATGTTATGAAAAATAATTATTTTTCAATAAATAGTTACCACAACTCTCAGTTTGAGTTATTCGTTGTAGTATCGATATAAGAGGCGTTACATCCCCTTTCTTCCAGAACATTGAAATCGGTACACAACATTATCCATTACTACTCTCACCTGTATCCCGAAAGCGAGTTCTACGAGTGAGAAGCAGGAGCTACAGTTTCAATGGACTTAAGTTCCGAATGCTTAATATAAGCTTGCTTCCCGTCTTGCGTTAAAAATGCTATTTTAAATTAATTTAATTTGTTCTCTTCTCTTTTTTGCTGACTGAGAGTTTTCAGTTTTTATAATTACTTACGAGCTTTGCGTTTGTCGTTTTTCATTCATGGTATTGGTAAAATAATATTATTTAAAGATGTTTCTTTATAGTGTTTCTCTATAAGTATACTGGGGGAAGTTCATTGTTTATGAGATTCTGCGTTATTCTGTTAATTGCTATTATTATAAAGGGTCAGTCATCAGGAAACGATATCTTAACGCTCGGTGGTGAACCTACATGTCTTTATGGTAGCAATTTTTTTAGTTTTTGAGCGATGGTGATAAGAAGTCGAATTTCAAGTAGTGTTCCTTTTATCACTTAGTATTTACTAAGTAGACACTTATCTATCAATTTTCCTCCTCTTATTAATTTTTAATATTAAACCTAAGAAATTAATACTAGTATTATTTTTGCTTACTTTCAAAAGTAAATTTTTAGTAAACCACGGAGATATTTTATTGGTATTTCGGAATTCATTGAAATAATATTCTGGATCGATTTAAGGATTGACAAAAGGTCTTTGGGCCGTCTACGATCGAATGTAAAAGGGAAGGATTGAATGGGGCGTTTATTAAAAAATTATTTGTTCTCTACAGATTGACATGTAAGAAAAATCTGCCGAAAGTTTGGTCGCCTAAAGGTGATCCCAGTAAGATACTCCATTTTATTGAATATATGTTTTTACCCCATTGAAGCGATTGGTTTTGTTTTCTGGGCGGTACATCTAATATAAAATAACCTTCTCAGATGTCGTTCATTCAAAGGGACCGGATCGGTAGTATTTATTGTCATGATGAAAGCATTTCCTAAATATTATGTAATTGTTTTTCAGATATAGAAATTCGTGAAAAGAACTTTCACATCCAGAGATAAATTTTGTTTAACATTCGAGAATTAATGTTGTTTTTGGTTTTATCTAAAAAATTTATCTGATGATATAACACGAAATTTTTTTTCGTTGAGATATGCTTTTAAAATACCATTCCATTGTGGTTTGATCTATTCATGACGTCAACTGACCAGTAATACTTTCTATACAATCAGGGCTTAAGGGGTGGGGTTCCTCAGTGTTTCTTTGTAAAACCTTGGCAGGCCACTTTGAAAAGTGGATTTGTGAACGCCTTCCTTATATCGGCATACACATACGAATACCCTCAATGAGAATGTCCGCAACATGACAGGGTATAACTCACAGCAAAATATATTCCGCTATGTTAAAGAAGAACACCACAATAATAATATTTCCCGAATGACGGATATTAACTAGCATAAAGAGGGGGCTTCGTCCAGATCATAACAAGAGGAAAAAAGATTTTTTTACGAGATCTGCGCTACGCAGAGGCTAAATACGTATTGCCCTTTATAAGGAAGTCGCATAACTACCAATCGTAAACAGTCAAATTAAACGAACTTGTTCCAATTTTTTTGAACATCTTTAATGACAAAAAGTCAATGTAAGGTTACTTCTCTAACTTTTATTTATTAATTTTATTTAATTATATTCTTTTGGTTATTAGAGTTTACACCGACGATTATTTCTATGATCAAAATTGTTAAATATTAAACAAATTGTAAAAAAAAATTTATTCCCTGAAAATGTCCGATGTGTGCTCATGAAAGATCTTAGAATAAAAAAATCAATTGTTTTATTTTTACTTAAAGAGAATTTTAATCTCACAAAAATTTGGTGGTTCTGTGGAGGAAAAATTTACTTTCAGGAGGCTTGTTGAAAAAGACATCAAAAATCTTACTTTATAAAATGTTGATTATTGAGTTTTTAATAATTAAATATAATAATAATAATAATATAAATTTAATTAATATCAATTAATAATAATAAATTAATATTATAATAATATTTAATAATAATAATTTAATATAATGATATATCAAATAATAATAATAATAATTATCATAATTAATTAATAATAATAAAATGAATAATATATAATAATCAATTAATTATATAATAATATTAATTAAATATATATAAATAATATAATTAATACTAATATAATAATAATTAAATAATAATAAGAATAATTAATAATAGATAAAATAATTAATTATTAATATAATACAAAAATAAATACATAATAATAATAATAACTAAATCTTTTACTTTCCTGCTGCCCTTCGGTAGATCGTGTTTTGATATTTATGTCTATTTTAAGTGTTAATGGCTTTGTGGAAATATTCCTGCAGGGATTTTTAAAATTTGTTGCTTACTTTGTCTCTAATTTTAACAATTTAACACAATCGGAACATCTGAGAACAAGGCAATTGAAAAAGACACTGGATTAAAATAATGATAAATTAAGTATTACAATATTGTACTTTGGACATTATTTCATATGACTATATATATTAGTAACCTTATTATGAATTATATATATATAGTTAATTAGCTATAATATTAATATATATATACTTATATATATATATAGTATTTATATATATATATATATATATGATTTATATATATATTAAATTTATATATATAATATACTATTATATATATATATATATATAAATATTATATATATATATATATACTATATAAACTATTATTATAGTATATATATATATATAATATTTTTTATACAGTATCTATATATACTAATACTGCATATATGCCGGCTACTATATATGATTAGTATAGACTTTTTGTAGTACTTTATATAAGTATATATATATATAATATATATATATATTATATATAGTATCTATATATTTATATATATATCTATATATTATATTCTATTATTATGGTATATATGATGGTATATAAAATAGGTAATATATATATATACTATATATAATATCAATCTTAGACCACATGAATATATATTAGACGATATAACTTTAAAAAAAATTATCTTATTAAATATAAATGATTTTATACTTATAAATTATAAATATATAATAATAAATATATATATATCTATATATAACTATTATATTATATATATTATTCTATAGTATATATTTATTATATAATATATAATATATATATTATAGTTATATATTATATATTATGTTTATAATAGTATATATAAATATATATTTTTATATATAAATCTATCTCAATTATATATATACATAATAATTTAATGAATTAGTGCAAGCATATAAATTTGAAGAGTTGAAATTATTTTAAATGTTTGCTAAGCCATGTTAAGGAGAGATTTGTTCAATATATTCATATCGTAATTAAGGGCGATTATCTAATTGAATAGGGAGCTCTGCCAGTGAGCTATGGTGATAACAGTAAAAAAACAAACAAATAAAACCTTCCAAATACGTATAGAGTTCTTCCTTGTTGTTTAAAAACATAGACAATGTAAATAAATGTAAGTGTTTTCCTCTTAGCATGCTCGGTGTAGGTAACTGCTTCCCTGATGACGTTTTCAAACAAAACTTTGAATATTGTACTCTGCCCGTGAGCAATGGTGAAAACTGTAAAAAAAACAACAAATAAAACCATCCAAATACAAATAGAGTTCTTCCTTGTTGTTTAATAATACAGACAATGTAAATAGCTGCAATTGTCTTCATTTTTGCATGTTCGATGACGTTTTCAAAGAAAACTTTGAATACGCCACGAGTGAGGCGACGAATGGCTGGTTTGTAATACCCTTAATGCTATTCAAAAACCACGAGTGAAACCACGAATGGCTGGTTTAGTAATACCCTGAATGCTATTCATAAACCAAGAGTGAGACCTCGAATGGCTGGTTAAGTAATACCTTGAATGCTATTCATAAACCACGAGGGAAACCACGAATGGCTGGTTTGTTTAGTAATACCCTGAATGCTATTCATAAACCACGAGTGAGACCACGAATGGTTGGTTTAGTAATACCCTGAATACTATTCATAAACCACGAGTGAGACCACGAATGGCTGGTTTAGTAATACCCTGAATGCTATTCATAAACCACGAGTGAGACCACGAATGGCTGGTTAAGTAATACCTTGAATGCTATTCATAAACCACGAGTGAGACCACGAATGGCTGGTTTAGTAATACCCTGAATACTATTAATAAACCACGAATGAGACCACGAATGGCTGGTTAAGTAATACCTTGAATGCTATTCATAAACCACGAGTGAGACCACGAATAATATATATTAATAATAATAGTAATACCCTGAATACTATTAATAAACCACGAATGAGACCACGAATGGCTGGTTTAGTAATACCCTGAATGCTATTCATAAAATTTTTCGGTGAAGCTTACTGCCTCTTTTTCCGAGTCTTTATTGTTAATGTTCATTTTTATTATTAAATATGAACGTGTATAAGCTTTTCTAACAATATCATACATATTTTGTATATACTTTTTCATTATTATTATTATTATTATTATTATTATTATTATTATTATTATTATTATTATTATTATTATTATTATTATTATTATTATTATTATTATTATTATTATTATTATTATTATTATTATTATTATTATTATTATTATTATATATATTTGTGTGTGTGTGTGTGTGTGTACATGTGTGTGTGTGTGTGTGTGTGTGTGTGTGTGTGTACAATGTGTGTGTGTATGTATATGTGTGTGTGTGTGAATTATTATAATTATTATTATCACTTTGAACCCTAGCTAGCCGATCTTCTTTCAACATTGTTTGATATTATTGGTATGCAAAGTATTAAGAGTAGATGTTATTTATATTAATAATGATAATGTTAATAATAATAAATATTGGCAGTAATAATGTATTACATAATGTTAGTATTTGTTTTAATATTTGTGTGGTGTGTGTGTGTGTGTGTGTGTGTGTGTGTGTGTGTGTGTGTGTGTGTGTGTGTGTGTGTTGTGTGTGTGTGTGTGTATTAAATTATTAATGTGTGTGTGTAATATTGTTATTATTATTATTATGTATTATTAATATATTATTAATGTGTATTATTTTAGATTTCTATTATATTATTTCCATCTATTACTATTATTATTTATATTTATATGAAAAGTACTTTTATTGTTACTCTTATTAAATTTTATTAATAATACTAATTCTTATATTAGTTTCCATTTATATTAATGCAATTTCATTATTATTTATTACTTACACTTTTAAATATTTTGCCATTTATTTTGTTTATTCACATCTCTTTATTATTTATGACTTAATTTTTTATTTTATTATATATATTTTTTTATTATTTAATTTTTATTTTCATATTTTGTAATTTATTTTTCTATTATTTATTACTTAATATTTATTTTCATATTCTGCAATATATTTTTTAATCCTTTCACTCTGCCTAAATAAACAATGCAGCTATTTTTTATTTTTGTCACAGCCATATTAAGATGGTCAAAAAATTTAAACAAGAAAAAAAATGTTGAGAGATCGAGAATTGAGAGGCTTTTTTAAAATTGAGTGAGTGCTCTTTTGGTAATAATTTATATTGCCATATGGTTATCGTCCTTATATTCTACAAGTATTATTTTGAGTCATTATACGATGATGATAATAATAATAATAATAATAATAATAATAATAATAATAATAATAATAATAATAATAATAATAATAATAATAATAATAATA
>JABUQX010119921.1:5000-45000 GCA_015478945.1 Trachelipus rathkii | reverse complement strand
TCGAAGTAATTCTCGATAGAAAAAGCGTAGCAAGTCATCAACTGTATCTTGAAGAATCAGAGGAAAGCAATTGGTCGTGGTGACGTTGAAATAAACCAAGAATGATTGATTTCAGAGAAATGTGAAGAAGAGAGAGAATGTTTCTAATTTATTATTGTTAGTTGACCATTAGGTCCCAAATTTAGTCCAAATCAAAACAAGAACAAAATCATTGCACACATTGGCACAAACCGCCTTTGCTGAAAATTGAGGAATGAGAGTAGGAGTTAACAGAGTAGAGCTTTATTTCCTAATCGATCCAAACCTAAGTTTCGGATAGATCAATTGAATGAAGGTTTAGTTAGAAGATTGAGTAAGAACAAAATGAAAATTAGATTTAAAACCGAGAGGGTGTAAGAAAATTAGAAGAAAGGAGACCGTACTTCAAAACAGGAAAACTCCGAAGCCGTCAACAAAACTCCATCACTGGAGACCGTCAATGCCATTTTTGGAAGCCACCCCTATAGGCTTCTCCGAGACTAATCGCGTAGGCTGCCATTTTATACCATTTATTTATATTTCTGTGTTAAGAGGTAAGTGTTGTCGAATTGTATTTTATGTTGGTGATAAGGCGAGAGCCTTACTCCGTTGTAAGTAGAATGTGATATGAGCACAAAAAGGAGAACAATTGGGTTACTGGAGTGCCATGGATGTACCAACACTCCATATATGCCCAATGGTGGCTAATCTCATCGCTTCAGGAGCTTTTTCATCCATATATACCGGTATATATTATAATATAATAATATATATATATATATATATAATATATATATAATAATATATATATATATATATATATATATATATATATATATATATATATATATATATATATAATATATATATTGAAAAATTAACCCTTAAGTATTTCACCACTGCTGGGATTGCACCTGGCCTAGCAGAATGTCCGCGTAAGTGTTGACGACCACGCCACGATGGACTAAAAAGAAGAGCGCGAGAAATTTTCCTGCAGTGAATATACCACCCACCAACAAGAACCACGACGCACTCTTCCCGCCACACTCGGGCGTAGCGTCAAAACAGGCACCGCGCAGAGTGAAATACCTATTAACCGGGGAATATTATGTATAATAAGACAACTGCTACAAATTCATAGCAGTGTTGATAGGTATTGAAAAATAACCCCTTAAAGTAATTTCACACTCTGGGATGAACCTGGCAATAGCAAGATGTCCCGTAAGTGTTTGAGACCACGCCACGATGGACTAAAAGAAGAGCGCCAGAAATGTTTCCTGCAGGGAATATACCACCCACCAAACAAAGAAACCACGACGCACTCTTCCCGTCCACACTCGGCGTAGGTCAAACAGGGCACCGCGCAGAGTGAAAACCTATTAACCGGGGAATATTAAGTATGATAAAGACAACTGATACAAATTCATCGCAGTGTGATAGTATGAAAAATAACCCCTTAAGTAATTTCACACTGCTGGATGTGAACCTGGCCCTAGCAGATGTCCGCTAAAGTGTTTGGACGACCACGCCACGATGGACTAAAAAGAAGAGCGCTAGAAATGTTACCTGCAGTGAATATTAACCACCCCACCAAACAGAACACGACGCCACTCTTCCCCCTCACTCGGCGTAGGTCAAACACGGCACCGCGCAGAGTGAAATACCTATTAACCGGGGAATCAATCCCAGATAAGAAAACTGCTACAAATTCATCGCAGTGTGATAGTATTAAATAATAACCCTTTAATAATTTCACAAAAAGTAATCCCAGATGTGAATTACTTTAAGGCTTATTTTTCAATACCGATCACACTTGCGATGAATTTTAAGCAGTGTCTTATCATACATAATATTCCCCGGTTAAAAGGTATTTCACTCATCGCGGTGCCCTGTTTGACCCTATGCCCGAGTGTGGACGGGAAGAGTGCGTCGTGGTTCCTGTTTGGTGGGTGGTATATTCACTGCAGGAACATTTCTCGCGCTCTTCTTTTAGTCCATCGTGGCGTGGTCGTCAAACACTTACGCGGACATCTTCTAGGGCCCAGGTTCAATCCCAGCAGTGTGAAGATTACTTAAGGGGTTATTTTCAATAACTATCACACTGCGATGAATTGTAGCAGTTGTTTATCATACATAATATTCCCCGGTTAATAGGTATTTCACTCTGCGCGGTGCCCTGTTTGGACCCTACGCCCGATGTGGGGACGGGTAGAGTGCGTCGTGTTCCTGTTGTGTAGGTGATATATACTGCAGGGAAACAGTCTCGCGCTCTTCTTTTAGTCCATCGTGGCGTGCTCGTCAAACACACTTACGCGGACAGCTGCTAGGGCCCAGGTTAACATCCCAGCAGTGTGAAATTACTTAAGGGGTTATTTTTTCAATACCTATCACACTCGATGAATTTGTAGCAGTTTTTATACATACATAATATTCCCCGGGTAATAGGTATTCACTCTGCGCGGTGCCCTGTTTGACCCTACGCCCAAGTGTGGACGGGAAAGAGCGCGTTGTGGTTCCTATTTGGTGGGTGGTATATTAACTGCAGAGCATTTTCTCGCGCTCTTCTTTTAGTCCATCGTGGCGTGGTCGTCAAACACTTACGCGGTCATCTGCTAGGGCCCAGGTTCAATTCCAGCAGAGTGAAATTACTTAATATCTATCAAAGACATGTACCATATCATTGCGATTTGTTTCTCTCCCTTCATATATCATATATATATATAGATATATATATATATATATATATATATATATATATATATATATATACTATAATATATATATATATATATATATATATATATATATTCGGTGCGGTGCGGCATGTCAAAAGAGATGGTGCGGTGCGGTAAGATGACGGGTGATGCGGTGCGGTGCGCACGAACCTTCGGTGCGGTGCGTAAATAAAGATGGGGTCATCAACCAAACTTGGAACACTACAAAAATAGATTCAATATTAACCAAACTACCTCAAACAGGCCCCGGAAACTGTGTATCATTTCTTCCTAGTTTGTCCCTCTAACCATCATCCCAGAACAACCTGTGAAATCATTGCCCTAAGCGATCTGTGGAGGAGGATGGAGGTGGCGGCGGGGTACCTTGGCGAGGTGTGGCTACTCTGATGAGGGTGGTCAAGGGGCGAGAAAGTGAGAAGATATATATATATACTATATATATATATATAATTATAATATATATATAATATATATATATATATATATTATATATATATATATATATATATATATATATATATATATATATATATATATATATACCGTATATATATATATATAATTTACCGGTATATATTTAACAGGTACATACCCATATGTTACGTCAAGTAATTGCAGTGTTGGAGGTGCCTGCACCGGCCTCGGCATCCCTCCAAGATACATCGGAGAGGTTTATGGGGTTGTAAAGGCCTATACAACACGTGTGGGAGTTGGACCTTTTCCTACTGAGCAAATAAATGTATCTTTTCTATGTTGTTGTAGTTTTATACTTTATTCAGGTAGCAGTTATATAGTAGAATTTTGATTGTATGATTTCTTTTTCTTTTCATTGTTTTTAATGTAAATATTGAATTATATAGCTTACTTGTTTTTACTTTTTGATTTCAATTTCCTTTTTAATGTTTGTTTTCTTTTTTGTTCATAAAAATAGGAGATTGGCGAACTTTTACAAAAAAGAGGTGGTGAATTTGGAGTTACAACGGGAAGGAAAAGGAGGTGTGGTTGGTTAGATTTAGTCCTACTTAAGCACACTAACATAGTAAACGGATTTTCGGCAATAGCTTTAACGAAACTGGATATCTTAGATGAATTTGATGGCAAGTTTATTATTAAGATTAATTTTATTACATTATTTAAATTTCTTTTAGGTTAATAAATATGAATGAGTTTTACCATGTAAACCACTAAATTAATATAAGAAAATTTGGATTACTCAAAAAGAGGGAATAAAAATTTTCATGTTTTTTGAGAAATTAAAAACTTTGGTGTGACTCATATTTCCCTACCATTATTTATATTGTTTTTTTACATGCAGTTTTCATTTTCACTGGAATTGAATCCTATTCATGCCTCTCTTAGAAAGAATTTCCTTTAACATGCATTTCTTAAAGCAAAACCCTCATTCAGAAGTGTAATCATTCATATAATGTAAACTCTCTAGCGATGTTAATTAAACCGGTTTGCTGAAGTCTGGAAGTCTTTGAATCGTGTACTTCATAGGAATGTTAGACAAAGTAAATGGTAGATACAACACTTTACTAGCCAGATTGATTTGCATTTTAGAAATGTTCACATTTTCTCAAGTTATAACCCAATCCATTTCACATTTTTGTTTTTTTTTATCTTTGTTCTCGAACTTTGCTGAAGTTCCTTTTTGACCTTTTGGGTGTTTAAACCTATTGTCGTTTAACTTATTCATCTTCATAGACTTCCTAACTCTCGTTTCTTAATTTATAATTCCTCCTGCAGCTTTTCGTCATGGAACTACCGAGTTTGCTTTCTTTTCACTTTCTTAACTTTCGAAGCCTTTTTATTTCACCTTTTTCCATAAAACTCTTCTGGCCCTGCAGTTATCACATCATTTTATTGCAATTGCTGTCACATCAATCTTCCTAGACTTTCTTTTCTTTTTGTTATAATTATTTAGATCCTTCTACTTATACTACTTTTCATAAAGTAGAATACTTCTTTAAAATAATATGGTTGCCACTGAGAGTACAGTGGTAGCTGGGTTTGGGTCCCGCTACCACTTATTTGTACCCTAAGATGGCTCATGCATGCTTCGGATTTCTGGTGAGTGTTTGTGTATGTCACTCCCGGTACTGGGAAAAAGGGGTTTATTATTATTATTACTATTATTATTATTATTATTTTATTATTATTTTTTTTTATTTTTTTTACAGAAGTGAAAATTGGAGTAAAATATAAGAAGCCCGATGGCACAGTTATTGAACATTTTCCTTCCAATATGGAAAAATTAGATGGAGTTCAAGTAAATACAAATTGCTTTTATATAATTATATACATATTTTGGTGTCATATATTGCATTCGAATTATTTTTTCTTTGTAGAAAGCAGGGATGGAGAGTCGTAAAAAATTATCCGACTCCCTACTCCGGGAATTTGTAATAGCAGCTGACTCTCTCTCTCGGACTCCTTGCAAATAAAAATTCCTAGGTTATATATAATAAAAGAAATATTGTAATAGTAAATTAATAATAGTTCCGTGAAGGTCTAGGTTAGATTTTTTGACTGCGACGAGAGTTCTCACTTAAAAGGTATAAAAGGGGCGTAAGGTGGCTTTCTTTTTCGACTTGCGTCATATTCTTCTACTATTTTTCTGTTTCCGGTTTATGTGGCGCACCTAACCCCCAGTCTTGGGGAAAGAAGGTGGGTGATTTTATATATATATATATATATATATATATATATATATTATATATTATAATAGTATATATATATATATATATATAATACTATATAATATATATATATATATATAGTATATATATATATATATATATATATATATATATATGTAGAGGAGAGGATATACGGGGGTTTCAACCAATGTAAACCTTCAACACTGAAAAATGGGTTGAACCCCGGGCTTGTATATCCAATCCTTTGTGGTTCACAATTTATTATTGTGATCGTTATAACCCTAAAGCTGAATAAATTTTGAGGTAATAAATTTAATGATAACAACTTAAAGGAAAAATTTAGGAAAATAAGTGGTGAAGAATTTTTAAGAACTATACCTTTGATGGTCTAAACACAACTTCTTAATTCTGGTGTGCTATCACTCATCAAAAATGGCCAGTCCTTCTGAAAAAAAAGCAGTAGACTTTCGTCTAGGCCAGATCACATCATCACAGGACCCTAAAGGATTCTGCTTGACAAGCGTGTGCGTCAAAGGTGTTGTAAGTTGGTTCACAGACAACCGATGTAATATGTTGGTAAGTATTTTAAGGTTAAGTTCTTTTTAGGAGGGATAGAGAAGAAGTATATTGAAGAATTTAGGATTACTAAGAGGCGAATAAAACTCTATGTTTATTTAGGCTGAGTTATAGACAGCGTTGAAATATTAGCTCGATAACCACAAAGAGGGAAAGTTATGTCACTAATATATATATTCTACTGGTTTCATGTTATTTACACTATGTCAGAAAGGTTCATTAGTTTGTTTTGTTATTGGAATTGGTTCGGCACAATTTATAGCAACAACATGAATTTATATAAATTATGGTTTAAATAAATTTTTAACACTGTAATCAATCCTCTTTTGTTAGTTTTAGTCTTTTATTAATTAGTGGTAGATGATTTTTACTTAACTTTTATTTCTTTGCAGGTTAAGAATGTCCATCACGACAACACTGAAGAGTTTTCAAAATCTATATCCAATATCTGGCATGTCTGTTTCCTTTTCAGATATGGAACACTATTTTCACAACAAGGATTTACACAATAAGTATTTTCACGATCGGTAAGTTTTATCTCTATGTAGATGATGTCCAATAAGGGTGTTCACTTTGCAACGATAATTTAGATAAAAAAAATCAAGGAGAAAAAAAAAAAAAAAACCTGCAAACATAAAATTCAAATTTTGCACTCTGTGCATTTCTTGTTTTTTAACTAAGGAATACCCAAAGGCAGCACCATGATAACAATTTAACATGTTTGCCATGTTTCATAAAATTAATATTTTCATTTAAAAAATGCAAGTATGGATTTGAAAAAACCTACCCCTTTAACTTCGTAGTAAGTAGAAGGAGGGGTTTTTTCTTTTCTTTTATTTTCAGTTTGTTTGAGTTTTTTCAGGTCAGAATGGAGCCGTTGACTACTCCGAAGGTAAAAAGAAATATGCAGGTAATAAGGTGTAGTATTTACAGAAGAACAGGTCAACTGTAAGTATAACATTACTAGTTTTAGCATTTTAGCCTTTTTCTGTATTATCTTTTATTCAGAGTAACTAATTTAAAATTGAAATAATATTAGCAAATTAAACAATATCTTTATATGTAACACTGACCTGCAATTGTTCCAATATGGTTTTACACCAGAGAGTTATTACTTCAAAACTAATATTTACTTTTACAAAATTTGGAAAAATATTTTATAACATATAAATATACATCCAACTGAAAAGAGAAAAATAATGTAATATGTTAAACTGTTAACGTTAATTGAAAATAATAAAATAACCTTAAAATTAAAAAAGATTAAACTCTAAAAAAAAAACTGTAACACTTCTTTGTGATCCAAGGCCGATTTTTATAAAGATAAAAAAAAAGAAAAAATGAAAGAGGAACCGGTCACTTCACATTCCTCCCTGATAAGCTTAAGCCCCCACCTTAATTTTCTGCACTATATAACCAATATATGGTGGAGCTCATCGTATATCCCATGAATATTTTCTTTTATAGAAAATCGGTCAAATACAAATTAAAACAAAGGCAAGAATCAATGTTAAATGGAACAAAAAAAATTGCAGTTCGTTTTCTTGACAATTTTCCAACCAATAAGAAAGTTCTTGAGCCATAAATAAAGAGATAATGCCATAGAATTATACAAAATACAAAAAACAAAAATACATAAGATCATTTCATAATATTCTTAACACATTATTTTAGAAAGCATATCAAGCGATATAGATCGCAGGTAGTATTACGAATGTTAATGACAGTTAGAGCAGCAGTGATGAAGAGATTGAAGTGAAGTGGATGAGAGTGGAATTAGGATAATAATAATATCATTCACATTCAAATCAAGAATTTGTCAAAACATCATAAACTTTATTCAATAGAATATCTTACAAATAATTGATAGTGTACACTACAAAATTGTGAATAGGAAACAGAGGTTCACTGTTGTTCTGGTTTATTCAAACAAAAGTAGAGACAATACCAAATCTTTTGCAAAATGAACAAAATATAAGGAAGTAGAAAAAATAAAAAGTAACTATTATTATAATTTTTTTCTATAAACTAAGTATTAATATCCAGTCAGTAGAACCTGTCTTTTCTTTATGACGGAGGCAAAATCATAACAGGCTTATTAAAATTCTCTTCTCTGATGAATTTATTCCCTCCGTTAAATAATTATGATCGATGTATGAATGTGTTCTGATTCCGCAGTTTGTTTTGGTCCATGAGCCCCAACGCACACTGGCTCTCAAAGTCTCTGTTATAAATGGGTCCAATGAAGGTACTTGATTAAGTCTTGGTGCAGGAGGCGGCGGCGCGAAAAAAGCTCGAGTATCTATTTGTGGCCATGAAGAAACAGCACCAGTTGACACGGGGGCAGATATACGATTATTATTTAATTGAATACGCAGGTCCTGGGGCGGCAATACATTTGGTACGCTGGGAGCTGACTGACGATAAGGAACAAAAGAAGTAGTTTGCTCCAAACCAGTAGCACTTGAAGTAGAAGGACCAGGTAGACTTGCGTTGGAAGCTAGGTTAGTTGTAGAAGGCACTAAAACTTCACGTAGGACACGCTCAGTTGTTCTGGACTTGTGATGTGACAATGGAGCATAAGGGACGGGGGATAACTCACCGAATTTGTTTTCGTTGGTGGTAGATTTATAAGGACGCAGTGAAGATATGTCGGGTTCGTAATTTGCTTTATGGCTAAACACCTGTGTAGATTGTATCCATCAGTAGGCGTAGTAAAAAATTTGCTAGTCCGGTGTTAATCCGTCATGACTGTGTGAATATACAGTGCAGAGTACTCCATTCATATATTTCCGATGTGGCGTGTTCATCAGTTCCAGTGCTGGTATGTGGTGCGAAAAAAGGGATGGCCACAGGTATAAAAATAAAGCTAAGATAATCATTTCCCAATATGGACCTGTTTATCCGTCCAATTAGTACTCTGCAGTAGTTAACAATTCAAATCTTCTTACAGCTTCACAGAATGTGTTCTGTAAGTCTCTCGTGATAGTGCGATTCAATTTACAATAATCTGCGTGATTGGTTTGCATCCAAGTCTCTAATTATCGTTCGGCTTATTATAAATTCTATTAACATTGTCCTTACCTGTGATTCAACAAATAAGCTTTTCACTGCAGGATTCTTTTCGTTTGGGCAATTAGGTGTGATTCCCTGTTCCAGTGGTAGTATGGGTGAGGATACTTCGAGTTAATAGCGAAGAATTGGAGGATTGTGAACAAATTACTGGTGTTGTTCGATCCCTCATCATTTTCAAAGATTTGCGCGTCCAAGCCATTGAACTAATGAACGCAAATAATCAGGAAGTGTGACGTTCGTGGGTGGTCATCAATTTTTGCTACTCTTAGACATCTGTCCTATATTTTCCTAACCTGATAAATCATGCTCGTAACAGGGGGGAGGGGGAGGGGGGCAAGGAGAGAAGAGGGAGGTGGAGGGGGGGGGGAGAAGGGGAAGGAGGAGAGGGGGAGGGGGAGGAAGAGGAGGGGAGGGAGGGGGAGAGGGGAGAAGGGGGACGGCAGAGAAAAGGAGAGAAAAATTCAAGAGAATTTGTTCTAGATATTCTTTGTGCATTTCTGAATAATGAGGTGGTAGACGCACCTACTACCATCAAAAGTGGCATAGTGAGTATTCCTTTATTTAACCCTACCCAACAAAAGATAAAAGTGTAAAGAAAGAAGTATGTGGTGCTTGTCAGGATAAAAAAAAAAAAAAAGCGGAAAGAGAAGAATAAAAAAAGAAGAGTTATAGTAACGGAAATATTGGAGATTTGTATGACTGCGCGGAGTTGCTTATATGGGCTGCATAAAAGGTTTGAGTCTGTAGTATCGGGGAGTGGGTATCTGGAAGAGGTGTATCAAATCAGAAGTTTGATTATTACAAGTATTCAGAGGAAATGAAAAGTATTGGTATAATGGGAGGCAAGCATCTCGGACGTTAAGGCGTCGGTGAGCGCGTGATAGAGATGAGTTGAGGCTTGCTAGTTTTGGGGGTCGAGTACAGTTTGTCGTATCGAGCTGATGGTAACTGAAGTAGTCGTACTGTAAAATTACAACATCACAAGGCGAGTTGAGCTGTGTATCAGATAGGGAGAGGATAGAAAGTGGCTGAAGCGGAGAAGAAAGAGAGGTCAGAGGAGGGTTGCAGAGAGAGGATGGTAGCGAGGTGGAGCAGAGGGAGCAGGTAGGTCCAGGAAGTCTGGAGGTACAAAGAGGGGACGGGGAGATGGTGATGAGTTTAATAGAGATGAGAGAGATGCGAGGTGTGTGATAGGCGGTGTGGGCCGCGATTGATGTTGTCCAGAGTTCGGAGAGGAGGGATTACTTGGAAAGCTTCATGGAATGTACGGCCGAGATCGAAGAGGGTTGTGCCGAGGCGTGTCGGTAAGTGGGAGCTGGATCTCGCGTGTCGTTCGAGGGTTAAAGAGTGAATGGGGTGGGGAGTGGGAGGATGAGAGTGGGCCGCTCTCAGAGGGCAGTGTAGGGGTGGAAGGGTGGAGTGATCATGGGTTCATGTAGAGCATTTGTGGCGACGCGGGGTAGTGATCGCAGTGTTGGCGTGGTGGTTGATGTAGTAGAAGAGATAGGTGAGAGCTGGGTGTTTGTAGAGGAGTGTCCGTGAGAGAGGCAGTAATCGAGAGCCTGCGGGGGAGGATTGGCAAGGTTGAGCGCGAGGGGAAGCATCGGAAGAGTCAAGTGTGTCGGGTCATCTGTGGTTCCCAGAACTGATGATTCTAACGGAGAGAGATGGCGGTCGTGTAGATGTCTGGAGCGGAGGGTGAGCTGGTCCGCTTACTTGGCAAGAGGTGTCTGTCGGTATAGTGTTTGGGGGGGGTGGGTGGGTGGGGTCGCGTACAGAACATGAGGGGAGAGAGAGCGAGGCTTAGAGAAGGGAGGGGGATGGCTCGCGCCCTCGGCAGCGTATTCTAGTTGTGGAAAGTTATCCAGTAGGGGGATGAGCTTGTCGTATGGGGCGGTGCGAGCTGTGGGAGACGGGGTGGTGTCTACAGGTTAGGCGAGTGCTGGCTGATGGGGGAATCGGCAAAGGGGGGCATCCGCTGACGTACGTTGTGTTGTTCCGGACGCGAAGGATGGTCGGGGATGTCAAAGAGATCGGGTAGTGGTGCGAGGTGACGAGAGCGTGGGCCGTGCCAGGTGGGTGGGGCGGTGCGCAGTCTTCGCAGTTCAGATGGAGACTTCATGGTGTGTTGGAGATAAATGGAGAGGCATGGGTCGGATATATATATATATTAAGATTTCACCCCTCGAAGGAGATGGTCTTGAAGGACTTGACTGCCCAACGCAATGCAGTCAACTCCTTATCAAGGACTCCATAATTCGTGGCTCCACTGAAAGTCAGGTTGAGTGATGAATGCAATTGGCCTCTTCGTCATTGTTAACTTGGGACAAACTATTATTCTCGCACAATCTCGTTGAGGGAGGCGAGGGTCTACATGGAAGCTGCCAGATGGGTGAGTACTGCGCGGGGCTATGAGTCTGAACCTAAGATGAGGAGGTTCGTTAATGAGTCTTTTTAATTTTTTCAAAAGCCTCTTGGCATTCAGGAGACCACTTGATCGACTTACCTCCAGTCTGGCACGACAAAGGTTTGCTTATTTGGGAGCAATTTGGTATATGCCTACGATAAAAATTTATCATCCCCAGGAACTGCCGGAGGTGTTTTACAGTGGACGGAACTGGAAAATCTAAAGCTCCCTTGACGTTTTTCTGGAGTGGAAGTATACCTTTATGAGACACATGGTGACCCAGAAACTCAACTTCGGTTCGGCATGATGTGTGCCTTGGAAGAGTTGCCTTGGTCAGAGGTAATGGTGTACATCGATGACATCATCATTCTTAGCAAAACAGTCAAAGATCACCTAAGAATATTGGACAAGGTTCTTTCGGCTTTAGAAACCAATGGTTACAAGCTGAAACCTACCAAAACTCATCTTTGTCGAACCGAAGTTGAGTTTCTGGGTCACCATGTGTCTCATAAAGGTATACTTCCACTCCAGAAGAACGTAAGAGGAGCTTTAGATTTTCCAGTTCCGTCCACTGTAAAACACCTCCGGCAGTTCCTGGGAATGATAAATTTCTATCGTAGGCATATCCCAAATTGCTCCCAGATAAGCAAACCCTTGTCGTGCCAGACTGGAGGTAAGTCGATCAAGTGGTCTCCTGAATGCCAAGAGGCCTTTGAAAAATTAAAAGACTCATTGACGAACCCTCGTGTATTAGGGTTTCCAGACTATAGCCCCGGAGCATCACCATTGGAGTTACACGTAGACGCTTCAGAGATTGGTGCGGGTGCATGTTTGTCCCAAGTTCAGAATGACGAACGAAGGCCAAATTGCATTCATATCAATGACTTTCAGTGGAGCCCAACGAAATTATGGAGTCATTGATAAGGAGTTGACTGCATTGCGTTGGGCAGTCAAGTCCTTAAGACCATTTCTTCGAGGGGTGAAATTTATTATTTTCACTGACCACATGCCTCTCATCTATCTCCAAAACATGAGCCTCATTGATGGAAGACTGGCACGCACTATGGAGGAATTGTATGAATACGATTTTGACATCCGATATATTGCTGGAACACAAAACGTAGTAGCGGATGCCCTTTCGCGTTCCCCCATAGCAGATGTAAATTTAGAACCATGTTTCAACAGTGCAGCCATAGAAGTCATCCCTACTGGATATTTCCAAATAGAAATAGCTGGAGGGGGAGATTCCCTTTTTAAGTGTTTTTCCATGTTCTTGTACAACACTATAGACAGACATCTTGAAGTAAGGGAAGTCATCGTCAAAGAATTACAGAGCCATTTTGTTAGATATAAGTTGCTGGGGAAACAGATGAAGAAAACACTTAGACTCTTGATGTTCCCTGGTCAATTGCCCATTCCCGAGGTTGTTACTGCCTTTACGGAACTCTTTAAAACACCAGTTCATATCTTTTATAATCAAAAGCAACCACTGAGATATGGTGCCACAAATGTCTAAGAACCATTTATATTAAATGTTTGGAGGCATTCATTATAATTATTTAATGAAACGGAGACCAGCCACTTTCCGAGATGGAAATTATCTCTCGTGTGGGCTATTGCGTGAAGTTTTCAAGACTTTCTTTCGAACTTGCAAAATAATGGGAATATTATATAATTGAAAAATTTTTTTTTAAATATACCCTTGTCCCCTTTTGTACTCCAGATTCTGGACCTATGTCCCTCTGTCACTGTCCCTTCTTCTGAACCTCTCTGACTTCTTTATTTCCGTTCACACTTTCCTATCTCTCCTATCTGATAAAAGTATGCTTGTGCGTTGTAATTTTAAGTAAGACTATTAGTTAATAGTTAGATAGAAAACTGTTGGACCAAAACTAGAAGCTACTATTTATAGGTAGAGCTAGTCAGAGATGTTGCTATATATAAATATTTTTTATTTCTCTGATACTTGTAAAATAAATCAAACTTTGATTTTGATACCAAACTTTAGATACTATAGATACTACAGACTAAAACTTTTATGAGCCCATATAAGAATGGAGTCATAAAATCTCCAATATTTGTTATTAATCTTTTTTTTTATTTTTCTTTCTTTTTTTTTTTGTTTTATAAAAAACCACATATTCTTCTTTACACTTTTTTTTTGTGGGTTGGCCTAAATAAAGAATACTCACCTATGCCTTTTGATGGTAGTAGGTGCGTCTACCACTTCATTATTCAGAAATGAAAAGAAATATCTAGAACAAAAATTCTCTTTGCAAGTTCGAGCTGATTTCAATTCCGGTAGGCACATCTCGGCATGTCCTACAAGAGTTAGAAAAATGATGACCCCAGACGTAAACTTCCTGATTATTTGGTCCTTAGTTCCAATGGCTTGGACCAGCAAATCTTTGAAAAATGATGAAGGGATGACAACCACAGTATTTGTTCCAATTCCCAATTTTAGTATTAATGAAGTTCCAAATATAATGGAAGGGATAACCCTAATTGCCAAAGAAAAGAATCCTGCAGTGAAAGTTTATTTGTTGATATCACCAGTACAGGACATGTATGAATTTAATAAGCGAAGAATAATTAGAGACTGGGATGAAAAATACGCAGATTATTGTAAATTAGATCCCGAACTATCACCAGAGAGATTAAGAACACATTCTGTGAACGCCTGTAAGAGATTTGAATTGTTAAATACTGCAGAGTATAATTGGACAGATAAACAAGTCATATTGGGAAATGATATCTTAGATTATTTTTATACTATGGGACCAAATAAGATGGAACTGATGAACACGCCACATCGGAAATATATGAATGGAGTCACCTTGCATATGAATTCACCACTAGTACATGACGGATTACACCCGGATAGAAAATTTTTATACGCTATGATGGATAAATATACACAGGTGTTTAGCATAAAGCAAATTAGAACCCGAATATCTTATGGTCCTTATAAATTACCACCACGAAACAAAATTGGTGGTAATCCCCGTCCCCTTATGTCCATGTGTCAATCACAGTCAGAACCAACTGAGCGTGTCCTACGTGAAGTTTTAGTGCCTTCTACACCTAACCTAGCTTCCAACGCAAGTCTACCTGGTCCTTCTACTTCAAGTGCTACTGGTTTGGAGCAAACTACTTCTTTTGCTCCTTATCGTCAGTCAGCTCCCAGCGTACCAAATGTATTGCCGCCCCATGACCTGCGTATTCAATTAAATAATAATCGTATATCTTCCCCCGTGTCAACTGTTGCTGTTTCTTCATGGCCGCAAATAGATACTCGAGCATTTTTCGCGCCGCCGCCTCCTGCACCAAGACTTAATCAAGTACCTTCATTGGACCCATTTATAACAGAGACTTTGAGAGCCAGTGTGCGTTGGGCCATGGACCAAACAAACTGGGATTCAGAAACAGAATACCAACAGGAAATAATTATTAACGCATGGAATAAATTAATCAGAGAAGAGAAAGGCACTCGTAAAAGACTCTTTTCTTTGCCTCCGTCATAAAGAAAAGACAGGTTCTACTGACTGGATATTAATACTTAGTTATAGAAAAAATTATAATAAAGTTACCTTTTTATTTTTCTACTTTTATATTTTGTATTTTTGCAAAAAGATTTGGTATTGTTTATTTTGTATTTGAATAACAGAACAAAGTAAATCTGTTTCCTATTACGTTTTGTAGTTGTTACATATCAATTATATTGTAAGATATTCTATTGAAATAAAGTTTGTGATGTTTTGAAATTTTGTGATATGATTTGTGATGATATTATTAATTATCTAATTATTATATTATTAATTATATGCTGTTACTGTCATTAACATTGTAATACTACTGGAATTATATGCTTGATATGTTATTAAAATAATGTGTTAAGATATTATGAAATGATCTTATGTATTTTGTTTTTTGTATTTTGTTAATTTATGGAATTATACTCTTATTTTTGGAATTGGTTCAATTTTGTTGGAAAATTGTAAAGAATTATTTATTTGTTTTGTTTAGTTGAATTTTGCCTTTGTTTATTTTGTATTTTGCCGATTTTTATAAAAGAAATATTCATGGGATATACGATGAGCTCCACCATATAACTTGGTTATATAGTGCAGAAAATTGAGGTGGGGGCTTAAGCTTATCAGGGGAGGATGTGAAAGTGACCTGTCTCTTTCATTTTTTCTTTTTTATCTTTATAAAAATCGGCCTTGGATCACAAAGAAGTGTTCCAGTTTTTTTTTAGAGTTTATGCTGTTCTTTTCTATTTTATATATATATTTATTTATATTATGTTCCACAATTGGGAACGATTCAGAATATTACATTATTTGTCTCTTTTCAGTTGGATGTATATTTATATATGTTATAAAATATTTTCCAAATTTTGTAAAAGTAAACTATTAGTTTTGAATAATAACTCTCTGGTGTAAAACCATATTGGAACAATTGCAGGTCAGTGTTACATATAAAGATATTGTTTAAGTTGCTTATAATCTTAATTACTCTTAATAAACTAATTATGAATAAAAACATAATGTCATGCTAAAAGGCTAAAATGCTAAAACTAGTAATGTTATACTTACAGTTGACCTGTTCTTCTGTAAATACTACACCTTATTACCTGCATATTTCTTTTTACCTTCGGAGTAGTCAACGGCTCCATTCTGACCTGAAAAAACTCAAACAAACTGAAAATAAAAGAAAAGAAAAAACCCCTCCTTCTACTTACTACGAAGTTAAAGGGGTAGGTTTTTTCAAATCCATACTTGCATTTTTAAATGAAAATATTAATTTATGAAAAATGGCAAACATGTTAAATTGTTATCATGGTGCTGCCTTTGGGTTTAACTTAGTTAAAAACAAAGACAATGCCTATATGAGGACTAATTTGATTTATGTTTGCCAGGTTTTTTTTTTTTTTTTCTCCTTGGATTTCTTTTATCTAAATTATCGTTGCAAAGTGAACACCCTTATTGGACATCATCTACATAGAGATAAAACTTACCGATCGTTGAAAATACTTATTGTGCAAATCATTATTGTGAAAATAGTGTTCCATATCTGAAAAGGAAACAGACATGCCAGATATTGGATATAGATTTTGAAAACTCTTCAGTGTTGTCGTGATGGACATTCTTAACCTGCAAAGAACTAAAAGTTAAGTAAAAATCATCGACCACTAATTAATAAAAGACTAAAACTAACAAAAGAGGATTGATTACGGTGTTAAAAATTTATTGAAACCATAATTTATTTATAAATTCATGTTGTTGTTATAAATTCTACCGAACCAATTCCAATAACAAAACAAACTAATGAACTTTTCTGACATAGTGTAAATACCATGAAACCAGTAGAATATATATATTAGCGACATAACTTTCCCTCTTTGTGGTTATCGAGCTAATATTTCAACGCTGTCTATAACTCAGCCTAAATAAACATAGAGTTTTATTCGTCTCTTAGTAATCCTAAATTCTTCAATATACTTCTTCTCTATCCCTCCTAAAAAGAACTTAACCTTAAAATACTTACCAACATATTACATCGGTTGTCTGTGAACCAACTTACAACACCTTTGACGCACACGCTTGTCAAGCAGAATCCTTTAGGGTCCTGTTGATGATGTGATCTGGCCTAGATGAAGTCTACTGCTCTGTTTCAGAAGGACTGGCCATTTTTGATGAGTGATAGCACACCAAAATTCCGAAGTTGTGTTTAGACCATCAAAGGTATAGTTCTTAAGAATTCTTCACCACTTATTTTCCTAAATTTTTCCTTTAAGTTGTTATCATTAAATTTATTACCTCATAAAATTTATTCAGCTTTAGGATTATAACGATCACAATAATAAATTGTGAACCACAAAGGATTGGATATACAAGCCCGGGGTTCAACCCATTTTTCAGTGTTGAAGGTTTACATTGGTTGAAACCCCTATAACTCTTTACTATATAATATTATATATAATATATATATATATATAATTATATAATATATATATAATATATATATATAATATAATATATTATATAATATATATATATATATATATATATATACATATATATATTATTAAATAATTAAAAATTACCCACCTTCTTGCCCAAGATAGGGTTAGGGCCCACAATAAAACGGAAACAGAAAAAATAGTAGAATATGACGCAAGTCGAAAGAAAGCCCAGCCTTACGCCCCTTTTACCTTTTAGTGAGAACTGTCGCAGTCAAAAATCTAACTATTGCCAATTATTATCGCTCTTATTAGATGTAGCGATTAAATGTTTAAATTTTTCTTTTATTATATATAACCTAGGAATTTTTTTTTGCAAGGAGTCCGAGAGAGAGAGTCAGCTGCTATTACAAATTCCCGGAGTAGGGAGTCGGATAATTTTTTACGACTCTCCATCCCTGCTTTCTACAAAGAAAAAATAATTCGAATGCAATATATGACACCAAAATATGTATATAATTATATAAAAGCAATTTGTATTTACTTGAACTCCATCTAATTTTTCCATATTGGAAGGAAAATGTTCAATAACTGTGCCATCGGGCTTCTTATATTTTACTCCAATTTTCACTTCTGTAAAAAAAATAAAAAAAAATAAAAATAAAATAATAATAATAATAATATTAGTAATAATAATAAACCCCTTTTTCCCAGTACCGGGAGTGACATACACAAACACTCACCAGAAATCCGAAGCATGCATGAGCCATCTTAGGGTACAAATAAGTGGTGGCGGGACCCAAACCCAGCTACCACTGTACTCTCAGTGGCAACCATATTATTTTAAAGAAGTATTCTACTTTATGAAAAGTAGTATAAGTAGAAGGATCTAAATAATTATAACAAAAAGAAAAGAAAGTCTAGGAAGATTGATGGGACAACAATTGCAATAAAATGATGTGATAACTGCAGGGTCAGAAGAGTTTTATGGAAAAAGGTGAAATAAAAAGGCTTCGAAAGTTAAAGAAAGTGAAAAGAAAATAAACTCAGTAGTTCCATGACGAAAAGCTGCACGAGGAATTATAAATTAAGAAACAAGTTAGGAAGTCTATGAAGATGAATAGTTAAACGACAATAGGTTTAAACACCCAAAAGGTCAAAAAGGAACTTCAGAAAGTTCGAGAACAAAGAAAAAAAAACAAAAATGTGAAATGGATTGGGTTATAACTTGAGAAAATGTCAACATTTCTAAAATGCAAATCAATCTGGCTATTAAGGTGTTGTATCTACCATTTACTTTGTCTAACATTCCTATGAAGTACACGATTCAAAGACTTCCAGACTTCAGCAAACCGGTTTAATTAACATCGTTTGAGAGTTTACGTTATATGAATGATTACATTTCTGAATGAGGGTTTTCCTTTAAGAAATGCATGTTAAAGGAAATTCTTTCTAAGAGAGGCATAAATAGGATTCAATTTCAGTGAAAATGAAAACTGCATGTAAAAAAACAAACAATATAAATAATGGTAGGGAAAAATGAGTCACACCAAAGCTTTTAATTTCTGAAAAAACTTTGAAATTTTTATTCCCTCTTTTTGAGTAATCCAAATCTTCTTACATTAATTTAGTGGTTTACATGGCAAAACTCATTCATATTTATTAACCTAAAGGAAATTGTAAATAATGTAAGAAAATTAATCTTAATAATAAACTTGCCATCAAATTCATCTAAGATATCCAGTTTCGTTAAAGCTATTGCCGAAAATCCGTTTACTATGTTAGTGTGCTTAAGTAGGACTAAATCTAACCAACCACACCTCCTTTTCCTTCCCGTTGTAACTCCAAATTCACCACCTCTTTTTTGTAAAAGTTCGCCAATCTCCTATTTTATGAACAAAAAAGAAAAAAATAAAAACATTAAAAAGGAAATTGAAATCAAAAAGTAAAAACAAGTAAGCTATATAATTCAATATTTACATTAAAAACAATGAAAAGAAAAAGAAATCATACAATCAAAATTCTACTATATAACTGCTACCTGAATAAAGTATAAAACTACAACAACATAGAAAAGATACATTTATTTGCTCAGTAGGAAAAGGTCCAACTCCCACACGTGTTGTATAGGCCTTTACAACCCCATAAACCTCTCCGATGTATCTTGGAGGGATGCCGAGGCCGGTGCAGGCACCTCCAACACTGCAATTACTTGACGTAACATATGGGTATGTACCTGTTAAATAATATAAACCGGTAAATTATATATTATATAGAATATATATATATATATATATATATTATATATATATATATATATTATTATATATATATAATATATAATATATATATATATATTATATATATAAATATTATATATATATATATATATATATATATAGGTTATCTTGACTTCGCGCCCCCTGACCACCTAATCAGAGTGCCACACCTCGCTAAGATAAACCCGCTACGCCTCTTCCACAGATCGCCTAAGCATAAATTCCCAGTGTTTTGGATGAGGTTAGATTCCAAACTAGGAAGAAGTGATACACAGTTTCCGGGGCCTGGTTGCATTTTGTACAGATATTGATGTAATTTCGTCATGTGTATCTTACTATTTGTAGTGTTGGCGAGCACCGGATTTTGCGCACCGCACCGGCAAGTCTGCGCCAGCACCGCACCCATACCACCCGTCATCTATACCGCACCGCACCATCTCTTTTGACATGGCGCACCGCACCGAGATATATATAATTATAATATATATATATAAAGATATATATATATATATATATATATATAATATATATATATATATATATATATATATATATATATATGATAAGACAACTTCCTACAACTTCATCGCAGTTTGATAGGTATTGAAAAATAAAACCTCTTAAGTAATTCACACTGCTGGGATTGAACCTGGGCCCAGCAGATATCCGCGTAAGTGTTTGACGACCAACCCACGATGGACTAAAAGAAGAGCGGCCATCTGCTGCAGTGAATATACCACCCACCAAATAGGAACCACGACGCACTCTTCCCTTCCACACTCGGGGTAGGGTCAAACACGCACCGCGCAGAGTGAAATACCTATTAACCGGGAATATTAGGTATGATAAGACAACTGCTACAAATTCATCGCAGTTTGATAGGGTATTCAAAAAAAACCCCTTAAGTAATTTCACACTGCTTGGGCCCAACCTGGGCCCGAGCAGATGTCCGCGTAAGGTTTTACGACCACGCCACATTGGACTAAAAGAAGAGCGCGAGAAATGTTCCTGCAGTGAATATACACCCACCAAACAGGAACCAAACGCTTTCTTCCCGTCCACACTCGGGCTAGGTCAAAACAGGGCCACGCCGCCAGAGTTAAATACCTATTAATCGGGGAATATTATGTTTGATAAGACAACTCTACAAATTCATCGCAGTGTGCATAGTATTGAAAATAACCCCTTAAGTAGTTTCACACTGCTGGGATTGAACGCGGGGGCAATAGCAGATGTCCGCGTAAGTGTTTGACGACCACGCCACGATGACTAAAAGAAGAGAAAAAACCCGAGAAATGCTCCTGCGGTGAATATATCACCCACCCAAGAGGAACCACGACGCACTCTTCCCGTCCACACTCGGACCTAGGGTCAAACAGGCACCGCGCAGAGCTGAAATACCTATTAACCGGGGAATATAATATATGATGAAACAAAACTGCTATCACAAATTCATCGCAGTGTGATAGGATTGAAAAAATAACCCCTTAATAATTTCACACTGCTGGATTACTTGTGAAATCTAAGGGTTATTTTTCCAATACCTATCACCCACTGCGTAATGAATTTGAGCAGTTGTCTTATCATACATAATATCCCCGGGTAATAGGTATTCAACTCTGCGCGGTGCCCTAATTTGACCCTACGCCCGGTTGAGACGGGAAGAGTGCGTCGTGGTTCCTGTTTGGGTGGTAATATTTCACTTTGCAGGAACATTTCTCGGGCTCTTCTTTTAGTCCATCGTGGCTGGTCGTCAAACACTTACGCGGACATCTGCTAGGGCCCAGTTTCAATCAGCAGTGTGTGAAATTACTTAAGGGTTATTTTTCAATACCTATCACACTGCGATAAATTTGTAGCAGTTGTCTTATCATACCTAATATTCCCCGGTTATATAGTATTTCACTCTGCGCGGTGCCGCGTTTGACCCTACGCCCGAGTTGGACGGTAGAGTGCGGCGTGGTTCCTGTTTGGTGGGGTGGTATATTCACCGCAGGAGCATTTCTCGCGCTCTTCTTTATCATCGTGGCTGGCGTCAAACACTTACGCGACAAATCTGCCTAATTTGCCCAGGTCAATCCCAGCAGTGTGAAATTACTTAAGGAGTTATTTTTATCAATCCCTATCACACTGCGATGAATTTGTAGCAGTTGTCTTATCATACCTAATATTCCCCGGTTTATAAAGTATTTCCACTCTGCGCGGTATGCCCTGTTTGACCCTACGCCCGAGTGTGGACGGGAAGAGTGCGTCGTGGTTCCTGTTTGGTGGGTGGTATATTCATTGCAGGAACATTTCTCGCGCTCTTCTTTTAGTCCATCGTGGCGTGTCGTCAAACACTTACGCGGACATCTGCTAGGCCCAGGTCAATCCCAGCAGAGTGAAATATTTTGGTTATTTTTTCAATATATATAATATATTATATATATATATATATTATAATATATATAATTTATATATAAATATATATATATAAATATATTATATATATATATATATATATATAATATATAATATATATTATATATATATACCGTTATATAGAGCGAAGTAGCGCGCTTCCTGAAGCGATTGAGATTACCCACCATTGGCATATAGGAGTGTTAGAGTACATCCCATGCACTCCAGTACCAAATTGTTCTTCCTTTTGTGCTCATATCCACATTCTACCTTACAACGGAGTAAGCTCTCCCTTATCACCACCATAAAATACAGACTTACAGACAACACTACTCTTTAAAAAGCAAAATAGAAAATGGTATAAAATGGCAAGCCACCGAATTAGTCTCGAGAAGCCTATAGGTGGCTTCAAAAATAGGCATCTGACGTGTCTCCAGTGATGGAGTTGGTGCCGTCACGGAATTGCCGGCCTGTTTTGATGCACGGTCTCCTTTCTTCATAAATTTCTGCAACCTTCTCCGTTTTTAAATCTAATTTTCATTTTTTTGAACACCACCTCTAGTCCTCTAAACCTAATCTCTTATTCAAAATCGAAACTCGGGTTTGGACGTTCTGACTCAAGCTCTACTCTGTTAACTCCCACTATTTCTTCCCCTCAATTTTTCAGCCAAAGGCGTTTTACCAATGTGTGCAATGATGTTTTTTCCCTTGTCTTTGATTTGGAGTTTTTTGAATATTCTACCTAATGGCTCAAGCTAACAAGTAAAAAATTGAGGACACATTCTCTCTCTTTTCACATTTCTCTGAAATCATCATTCTTGGTTTATTTCAACGTTTCCCACGGCCAAGCTTTCCTCTATTTCTCAAGATAAAGTTGATGTACTTGCCTACCACTTCTTCTATCGAGAATTACCTCGAGCGTTAGTGCAGTTCCCCACTCGTATCCCTAATCGCCTTTGAGATGAACCCAACATTCTAGACCTTTTTCTAATCTTCTAATTTTCTATCCTTTAAATTTTTCAAAATGCTTTCCTCCTCTAGGTTCCTCCATTCCCTCTCATATCCCTGTTTTCTGTTCTATCTCTTCAAATCTTTCGCAGGAAAGACACCGCTACGGCGAGAAAACGTTTTTGGCACTTCGGGCCCGCAAACTGGTCTGAGGTCCGTACTTCTTGACTTTCCCATGGATGACTACAGCTTCCTGGAAAGGGTCCCTCGGAGTGTGCAAAGACGCGAGTTATTGATCTTAACCTTCAAACTAAAACCTGGATTAACCTTGGTTTAACTTTGACTCTTGTAGTTTCTATTTGCACAGGGGACATCGCCTTCAGAAATATTGTCATCTTTAAAATTTCAAGAAACCCTTGCAACTTTATATTTCATCCCAAATTGTGCAAAATCTATTCTCCGTGAAACTAAAACTCTTTTTTCTCCGTAGCAAATGCAATAATCTTACTGGCTCTCCTTTTCTCGCGTACTTTCTGTCATGTTGTTTCACAAAGATATCAACTCTAACTTTGCTTCATCCCCTTGCCCTTTTTTAGTATTTTCCGTCGGCATAACTGCCGTTTAACCTTCCACTAAAGCTGAAATCTTTGCTCAAACCTTTGCCTGTAATACTACATTAAAAGATTGCAGTGCTATTCCTCTTCTCCACCCTTCCACCTCATTAAATTTCAAAATTGTAATCTTGACTAAAGATGTAATTTTTGTTTTATCTGAGATTGAACACTAAGAAAGCGTACGGTTCTGATGGTATTCCTCCTATAGTCCTCAAAACTGTACTTTCAAACTTGCACTCTGCTTTGTTAAATTACGTCTTTATCTTTCTACTTTGGCTTTTTCCTTACTGGAAAGGTGCTCCTGTACAAAAAAGGGAAACAACTCAACTCTCCAACTATTGCCAAATCTCTCTCTAACTTCTGTTTTTTAGAAAATTTGTCGGGGAAAGCTGGTGCGGTGGTCAAAAAGGCACCGCAACCACCACCGCACCGCACCAGGTCGCTGAAATTTTGATGCGCACCGCACCGCACCCGGTGCGTCGGCCAACCCTAGTTGAAAGTTTGGGTGGTAACTGCATCTTTAATTGGCTAAAAATGACTGGTGGTATTGGAAGGGAGTAAATTCAGGTACTGTTTCTGGGTGTTCATTCAGTATATATATATATATATATATATATATATATATATATAAATATATATATATATAAATATATATAATATATATATATATATTATATATATATATATATATTATATATATATATTATATATATATATATTATATATTATTATATAGATATAATATATATAATATAATATAGTATATATATATATATATATATATATTCATTCCCCTGGGACCCCAAATTGGAGATGAGGTCCGCAACATATATCAGAACAATAATTAAGTAGAACATAACGTAAGTCGAAAGGAAAGCCACCTCCATACCCTCCCCTAATACACTTAAGTGAGAGCCCATTGCAGCCAAAATTCCAACATCAGACTTTACAACATGATACCCCGCCCCCCAACTATAGTATCTCGTCTAGTTTAGGGTTCATCTCAAACCCACAACCATGTTCCCTCACAAAACCCTGCTATTTTCTCCTACTAATGCGTCATTCTCCTCGCTTGAACTAAATTCACTTTCTTTTCCTTTAGTTAGACACTCCTTTGCTGGCACAATCCACTTTTTCTTAGGTCTCCCAGTTGGTTGATTCCCAACACACTCACCTCTATACACCAGCTAAATCAATCAACTATCATCCATCCTTTCCCTATGACCAAAACCTTATTATACTCTAATTTATTCTCTCATTGACGTCTTTTTTTTTTTACTAGTTACGTAACACACTCATTCCTCATTTTATTAATTCTTCTCACACACCCCTAAGATTATCCATCTCAACAGACTGCACCTTAAATCTATACCTTTTACGCCACACCATAGTTACGCTACTATACGCTTTTACTATTATTGTGTAGTGTTGCGTTAAAGGAAAATGTGTGTGTGTGTGTATGTTATTCAATTATAGTTTTGTTTTAATTAAGTGTTTTATTAAGTTATACTACTCTTTACTGTGTTTTCAAAAAGATAAGTACAATTCAGCATCTCACTGATGGAAATTAAAATTCAGTAGATAAAGTGCTCATGTGTGTGTGCTAATGTGTGAGTGTGTGCGTGCGTGTGTGTTGTTTTAATCTTTGTTTTGTTTCAATCTTGTTTTGTTTTAATTAAGTGTTTTATTAAGCATACTACTCTTTACTGTGTTTTTAAAAAGATAAATAAGTACAAGTTTTAACTCTTTAATTTCTTTAAATATCTTGAAACTATACTAAATTTGTTCAGTTTGCTTTTTCATATTTTATATTTGGGTTTTTATCAAAGTTAATACTATTTACTAAAGTGGGGGAGGGTTATGTGAGTGTGAGTTAAAAGATATTTTAAACATTGTTAAAATTTATGATTTTTAGTTAATTATAGTATTTAAACTTTTAAATTTGGGTTTTACTATTGGAATAATTTTATCTTTTGTTTGTTATGTCTGTTTGTCTTTATTATTATTCTGTTAGTGAAAAGGCATTTTTGAGCAGGTCAGGGATTTCTGTTGACTTTACCAACAACCGTGGCTTACACTCTAACTGAATCTGTGGAATACCACCTCTCTAACTCTAACCTTTTGCCCTTGTCTGAGGTCAGCTAGCTAAGAATTCATCCTCTAACTCGTTTAACATACCCAACTATATAACTTATTTCATAATTTTCGTCTGAAGGGTTGAGTATGTGACTATGTAAACATTAATAATCCAGTAACACGTCTCGAAAATCTCGAAACTTCGATTATTCATGGTTTAAAATCTTTCTTCTATCTACTACAATAATCTTGTGCTTCTGCTACTGTTCTCCTAACAGAAAAGATTTTCACGCCTTTTTAGAATACCTTACTACCTCTAACGATAATGATATATCTTCTCATCCAAATACAGAGGTGCTCTATTTAGAGGGATTTCAATGTACACAATACCGAATGGTTGGGGTCCTCTCATACTGATCCAGCAGGGAAGTAGGTCGAATCATTCAACATTCTCAACGATCTGGAGCAACTAATTAGGGAAACTACACAAATTCCGAATAGTCCCAACATTCTTGAACACACTTGACCTTTGTTTCACCACTAGTTCTTCTCTCTATAAATACGTGGCGTATTCTATCTTATTGGTAAATCTGACCATAAACTTATCTCTCTTAATTTCAACACTCTCTCTCCAACAGCTCCTTCCAACCCTAAGCGTATCTTCCAGCACTTTAATCGGGCCGATGAGGTGACTGCTTTGACTCTGAAAATGTTTCGGCTTCTGCTGATAAGGTGGGGAGCTGTAATCGTTGATGGTATGAGCAGGTTCATTAGTTCTTCAAATAAATCTTTTCTCCTTAAAATCCATGATTCGATCATGCTTGTTCTCGGACCATTCAGGTTAGAGATAGTGCGTATCGGGAGCGGGAAAACCCTCGTTCTCCTATCACACTCGCCAATTTTCATTCAGCTCAGAATCGTTGCAGGGATGAGCCAAGCGGATATACGTAACGCGAAAGTTCGCTTGACCTCCTTGGTTCTCTTATTAACAAATTTTTCTGCCTCTTGCCTGAAACGTCTCTAACAACTTTTGTAAATCTGCCTTTCCTCCTCTTATTCGCTCTGAGGGTTCTGTTGCTAATATTTCAACTGAAAAGGTCAAATCTCTTTGGCCTCTTGTTTTCCTCCAATTCCTCATTGGACGACTCTGGCAACCCTTCCTCCTTCTCCTCCCAGCTGTCCCATTCTTTTACCGGCGATTAAATTTGATTGGTGCATGGGCACTTAAAATCTATGAACGTTAGGAAGGCGAGAGGCCCGGATGGCATTCCTCCCCGAGTTTTGAGGGAATGTGATTCTGAGCTGGCGCCACCCCTTGTTCAACTATATTCTTTATGCCTCAATACTAGCACTTTCCCTCAGGGTTAGAAGCGCGAACATGTCCAACCTATACAACCTTTCTGATCCTTCTAACTATCGTTCTACAGCTCTCATTTGTAATCTATGTAAGATCTTTCAAACTCTTCTCAACTCTCATTTCTTAGATCATCTGGAATCTTATTTCCTTCTTTCCGATCACAAGTATGGCTTTCGGCGTTCGAGGTCTACTGGTGATATACTTTCCTATCTAACCGATTTACTGTTTTCCACCCTTAGAGACTGTCGGGAGACATATGTGGTGGCTTGACATAATCTAAGGCATTTGACCGGGTATGGCACGTGTCACTACTTTCCAGGCTCCCTCCCTTCTTTGTTTACTTATGTCTAGCTTTCTTTCAAATTGATCAATATCGGCTGTTGTTGATAGCGCGACTTCTTCTTCCTTCCTTGTCAATGGTGGTGTTCCTCAATTATCTCCAACTATCTCCTTAGATTGGAGATATATCTTATCTTATTGCCTTATCTCCTACTCTATTACTACTTTTCATTAATGATCTTCTCAGCTGTTCATCTAACTCTATCCATTCATATGCTCCCTCTTTTGATTCTAGAATTGCCTCTCATCTTAATCTTTCCGATTTTATTCTCGCTTATCTGGATATAATTCCCGGTGGGGCCGTCTCCATCTTGTGAAATTCAATTCTTTAAAAACCAAACCTATAAATCTCCCTCTCTAAGACAACTTCTAACTTCCCAATCTTTTTCGATAAGCCTTATCAATTTTATCCTTAAACAGCATATTTTTGTATCCTTTGTTATAACCTCGGTTCTGTGATATCGAACTAACATTCAAGTGCATTTCTATTTATTAATTTATTAACAAATATTTTGCTTACTACATTCTCTGCTTTACCAAAGCAGAAAAATCAAAATTTCACAATTATTGTAACTTTATTATCACAATTATTACTATTGAAACTATCAATACTTTATTATTATTATTATTATTATTATTTAAATAATAGTGTTATTATTAAAATTATCATTATTATTGTTATTATTAAAACTTAAAAATTATATTATTATTGTTGTTAATAATAATTTTAACAATTAGTACTATATAACTATTTATATTTATCATTATTTTTTTATCAAATACAACTTATTATCTCGTTAATATTAATATTGCGTTTTTTTTTTGTTTTTTTGTTTTTTTTACAGAGATAAACACTACCGCTCAAGGGCAGAGCCCAAATCAAGGAGGGGGTGTACTCAATTAACGTCTGAGGACGAAGCTAAGCCTAAGGAGAGAATTGTTCACATTCCCCCACCCGACAAGTTGCGAACCTGGAACCTTCGCTTTGTTTCGTGAGTGCTCTACCACTGAGCTATCAGGAGCTTTTATATAAATATATATATATTATATATATATATATATATATATATTTATATATATATATATATAATATATATATATATATATATATATATATATATATATATATATATATATATATTACTAACTAATTAATATTAGTATTTATATAACTATTACCATATATATTGTGCTCTCTATAATAGTAATTCATTTAATTAACTTATCAACTGCCTTTATTTTTCTCATAGTTATAAAAACAATGAATGTCGAAAACGACTCTGATGTAACACTTACAAACTTCACCACAGTGGGCTCTGAATACATATATCCTAACAAACTAAAACACAAAAAGATACCTAAATTGAGTCACTTTTCTCTTTTACACCATAACATAAGATGTCTAAAACAGCATCACAATTCTTTCCTGGACTATCTAAGTTACTAAAAATCAAACTTGACTGCAATATATTAACCGAAACTTTTCTGAATGAATACAACAAAAGAGTTATATCCTATCCCTGGATACATCAAAACACATTTGTTTCGATCAAACAAACGGGGTGGTGGAGTGTCTCTCTACTTAAAGATGACACTTACACGCCCCCTGAAGTTATAGTTTCACTTATTAACAACCACATAAAGGTCTTGGCTGTTTGTATAGAAATAAAATCTAAACAGTTAATCTTAATAATGGGTCTATCGACCTCAAACTCCTATAAAACAGAGTTCATAAATGCTCTCAAAACAATGATTCAGTCTCTTTCTCAATTCTAAGGTAGTAATTGCGAGTGATTTCACTATTGACCTATCCAATGAGAACACTGCAAATCGGGCCAGCTCACTTTCAAACTTGATGATACCTAACGGTTTTGGTAATTATGTAACATCGCCAACACACCCGAACAACATTGCATAATAGAAGTCCGTCATTAATAGATCATTTCTGGGGAAACTTGGAATGGCCGTTAAAACTTTCATATTAAAGATTGATATGTCCGATCATTATCCAGGTTTTATAAATTTTGCCACAAACAGAACTAAAAATTTTACCATTGTGAAATTCAGGAAAGATGATGAAAGTCAAAGACTAACGTTCATTAACAAAATTAATGAAATCGACTTTTAATTCATAAACAGCGAAAATATCGACATCCACGAAAAATTTAACTCATTCTTAAACACATAAAACTAGAGAGACTATCAGACAAAAACAAACTATACAAAAATTGCAAAAATAAAATTATACCATTTCAAGTTTATAATACATATGATAAACAGTTAAAAATCGTTCTTAAGAAAGCAAAGAAGAATTATTACTCAAACAAATTTCAAGATTACAACAAAGATTCGAAGGCTACATGGAGTCTAATTAACAAATTAGTAAACAAAAATAAAGCAAACAAACTTTATAAACGAACTAAACATAAATGGACAACTAACAAACCACCAAAAGATCGCAGACGGACTAAATGGGTAAAACGTGGGTAAGCAACTCTTGAAAAACAAGGCTCCTAATCAGACCTCATTCGAAACATTTCTACCAGACTACGAGTCGCAGTTTTCCTTTGATTATATTACAAACTCAAGAGGTAAAGAAGGTAATGCTCGGATTAAAGAACAAAAAATGTGATGTTTATTCTATTCCCAGCCACATTTTTAAACTCGTTTGCTGACAAAATTCGATTTAAAACGTTTTGATATTGATTTACCAACTAGTGTTCAAGTGTTTTAAATCAAACGTTTATGTTTGATTTAAAACACTTGTTTAACGAATCATTTTTGACAAGAATTTTTCCACGTCTCCTAAACAGCAAAAGTGATCCCGATACCTAAAAAAGGGGACCATTCCCTAGCACAAAATTACAGACCAATAGCTATTACTAATATGGATATTAAAATATTTGAAAAATAATAATATTCAATCAATTAACGGAATGCTTTAACTCAAACAATATTCTCAGAGACTCTCAATTTGGTTTTAGAAAAGGACATTCAACATCTGATGAACATGTTTGTCTAACTGAAAAACTTTACAATAACGTAGAAAATAAAGATTCCTCTCTGCTATTATTACTACATTTTATAAAAGCTTTTGGCATGATTGACCATGACATACTAAGTAAAATGAACAAAATGAACAAAATGAACAGTGAGGGGACAAGCTTGCAATGGTTTAAAAGCTACTTAAAAGAAAGATCACAATACGTAAAAATAAGTGAAACATATTCAAACAACAACTGGAGTACCTCAGGACTCAATACTGAGACCGTTTCTGTTTACACTATAACATTAATGACTTATTCAACTCCCATGACGCCTTTTCATTCTCCTTTGCTGATGATATTTTCATTTTAATAAATGACAAAAATACCAAATCTTTCTTGTAAAACAGCAAACACATTAACGAAAATAATGGAATAGATAGATGCAAACAAACAGTCATTAAATTTACATAAAACATCTTATATTATTTTTTAATGAAGTGAACTACATAGGGTACAAATGCTAAAATACTAGTATAATAATTGAGGAAAAACTGACATTTAGGGACCATGTTAACAACCTGGTTAGCAGATTTGCTAGATATATGTACATGCTAATAAAATTAAAAAACATCGTTCCTCTTTTCATTCGTAAGAAGATGTACTGATACACCTATCTACAATACTGTCTACCTATCTACGGAACCACAAATAACTCAGTAATCCACCCTGTAATTGTAATTCAAAAGCGCCTCATTCCCCTCATTATTGCTACGAGAGACTTTCACAGCCATACTCAACCCATGTTTAAAAAAATAAAAATATTGCAATTTAAAGACCTTCACAATGTATCATTACTAAAAGAAATTCAAAATATCATCTGTAATTATTATTATTTGGTAACTAATTTTCGCAGCATCCGAGCAAGGCCCGAAACAAGTCAAATAAATTTGTGAAATAGTACATAGATTGAAGCTCCATTCTGTCAACTAAAAAAAGTCACACAAAGCGCTAGCTACAAAGCAGCGAAACTTTACAACTTGTAACCACAAGAAATTAAAAATGAAAACTCTATCAAATCTTTTACTAAAAAAAAAATTAATCATTTATTAATTATCTAAATCAATACTAGTATATAATCAAATTAGTGACGCTTCCTTTACAGACAAATCTCACCATTTCTACCAACATCAAAATGGCTGCTACTCCAGAATCTTGTATTATAACAGATCATGATTATTATGGTAGTAATTGTTACTATTATCAGCCTTCACATTGCAATAATTACAACAATCATTAATCAACTATTAATTAACCATTAATAATATAATTACTACCATTATTAATTAACTATTGAAAACATTTCTACAATTTTATTTATTTAATTATTATTATTATTATTATTTTTACTATTATTATTTTTTCAATACTATTATTACTGATATTATTATAATTATTATCAGCAGTAGTAGTGGTATTCCTATCATATTATTCTTATTGTTGTCATTATTATTATTTTATTATTATTATTATTATTATTATTATTATTATTATTATTATTATTATTATTATTATTATTATTATTATTATTATTATTATTATTATTATTATTATTATTATTATTATTATTATTATTATTAGTTATCATTTTTATAAATAAAAATGATAACTAATAATAATAATTGGTACAGGAATTAAAATAACTACGAAATATTTTAAGGTATATAGTTAAGAGTGTTTTACGCTACCATGAAATAGATTTTGTCTTATGTCTATGAAACTTAAAAGGAAGGAACAATCAGTAAGTTAAAAAGTACATAATTTTGTTACAACTAAAAGAAATTTTTTAAAGACATCCAAATACTGCATATTACATGAAAACCAAAAAATCTTTGTCTTTACGTTTGCCGTGTGTGCCACGCTAAAATTGCACAGCCTTGATTGATTTGTCTAACTAGCTTGTTTTCAAGCTGGAAGAAAACAAATCTCTACTAAAGGTTTCTAGCCTAAAATAAATTCACAATGTACTTTTTATTTGAAAAGCCGATATCAAGTCAAATAGGTCAAGAACAAACATGACCCAAACAACGATGGCTTGTTCTTTAAAACATAAGAATAGGAACTCTTCCTTATGAAAGAAGAAGACAAATAAAAACATATATTTACTAACGTAGGCACCACCAAAAATCAATATCAAGCATTGTAGCATTCGCTCCTTCAACCAGCACAAATCTCCCTTCCATTACTTTCTGTGAATATAGACTACAGTATTTTTAAAATTAAAGGGCTAACTTTCTTCAACATAACCCCCTATTTTTTTAATCTCTTCTTCACATCAACTTTCAGTTCTGGAAGTGATAAAAATATAATTGAAACCATTAAATTTAATCTACATGAATTTAATATTACAATTTATCAAATTTAGTTTTTCTCCTACTAACTTGTCATAACATTTTTTTTTTATTTTGCATATTAATTTACCAAGCCTGAATGTTGCATAACGTGCAACCTAAATCTAAATTAACAAACACCAAACAAAATCAAACCTGGAAACATTTTTTGATGCGACTCAACCAAATTTCGTAACCTTTGCTCAAAAACACTAAAATCCCCTAAGAGGTCTATCATTCGGAGTCCATGACGACCAGCTTTACTCGAGTAACAAGGCCCAATTCCCTTTTTTGTAGTTCCCAATATCTTTGTGCCGGAACAGTCTCGTGACCTTTCAGTTTCTTGAAGTCCATCAACCATCTTAAAAATATATACAGAAATACTTTGAAACATTTTTAAAAATTTGACAAAGTTTTCTAAATATTTAAAAATTTATGAAATACGAAAGAGCTTACCTGATGAAAATCAAATACAATATGAGATCGATCGGAAATGATGAGCCGAGATTGCCAATCCTTAAGACCATTCGATTCATTTAAGGCTATTTCATCGAACATTTGACCCAGATGAACTACGACTCCATTCCCTATATATATATATATATATATATATATATATATATATAGCAGCATATATATATATATATATATATATATATATATATATATATATATATATATATAGTATATATATATATATATATATATATATATATATATATATATATATATATATATATCCCTATGTGTGGGGGAAATAATGGGGATCACAGGAAATCGAACTAGCGCCACCAACGTGTTCGCAGTAGAGTTTTAATTCTTGCCCCAGGTAGATAAAACTCAAACTGCACGCGAGGATTTGAACCAGCGTCCTCTCGTATGAGAGGCGGCGACTCTACCTTCTGTGCCAGGAGGCGTTCTATATATATATATATATATATATATATATATATATATATGTATATATATATATATATATATATATATATATATGTATATATATATATATATATATATATATATATATATATATATATTGTGTGAGTCCTAGAATTCTAATGTATAAATTTAAGTTTGAAAAGGTCAAGGTATGTGTATTGTGACGTATGGTCCATCTGAGGGAAACGTTGAAGAGAGTACGATTTTTTGGGATAATCTGAATGATGTTTTGGATGGGTGAGTAGGAGCTTTAGTTTGATAGTGTTGGGGACCTGAATGGTTGGATAGGTGGATCAAAAAAGGGATGGTATAACAGGTGGTTTTGGGGTGGAGGGAGAAAATGAGAGAATGGTAGGAAGGTGATTGATTTCAGAAGAGAGAGGTATGTGTGTAAGTAATACTTTCTTTTAACACAAGAGTATCCATAAGTATACTAGAGTTGGTGTAGGTAGAGATGGTATCGAAGTGAAAAATATGATTGATTTAGTGTTGGTGAAGAAGGAGATGTTGAAGTATGTGTTGATGTTAAAATCAGTTAGGGGTTTAGGAATGGGATTATCGATCATTATGTTGTTCTATGTAAAATTAAGTTAGTGGGGGCTTGGATGGAGAGGAAGGTGACACGAAAGGAAGTAGGTAAAATTAAGAGTGAGAAGTTTTGTGTAATATAATATATATAAGTATGTAAGAGCGCTCGCTAGTAAAACGGTTGAATGTGAACAAGTTGATACTGAGCAAATCTGGGGGCAAATGAAGGAAGCAATTGTTAGTAGTGCAAAGGAAGTGTGTGGATGTGCTAAAGTAGGAAGTAAGAATGTTAACAGCGAATGGTGGAATGAAGAGGTGATGAAAGCGGTTAAAGGTAAAAAAGAAGCGTGGTTGAATGTACTAAAAGCAAATGATGAAGTTTCAAAAGAAAGATGCTTGGAATTATATAAGGAGGAAAAAAGAAATACTAAAAGGTGCATACGTAGGAGAAAACAAGAGGTAAATGAACAGTTTGGAAGGAGGATGAATGAGGACATACAAGGGAATAGGAAGCTCTTCTGGAAGGAAGCGCGAAAGGTTAAGAATGAGAATAAGTGGAAAGAAGCACTTCGAAAATTGGATAGGAAGCCGCTGTGAAACGGATGAAATGGATGTGAGGAGAGTGGAAAGAACACTTCGAAAATCTGCACAATATTAACAGTAATGATGAGGTGTTAGTGAATGTGTGCGGTTTTGATGGTGCAAGAAGGAATAGGTATTTTGGGGATGAGGTTATTAGTAAGGAGGAGGTAATAGGTAGAGTGAGAAAGTTGAAGAATGGTAAATCTGCAGGTATAGATGAAATTACTAGTGAAATGATCAAGAGCGGAGGCGAGATGGTGATTGATTGGATTTGGAAGTTGTGTAATAAAGCGTTTATGGAGGGTATAGTTCCAAGGGATTGGAGGAGAGCGGTAATAGTACCCTTGTATAAGGGTAAGGGAGAAAAGGGGAACTGTAGAAATTATAGGGGAATAAGTTTATTGAGTGTTGTAGGGAAGGTATATGCTGGTATTTTGGTCGAAAGAGTGCGTCGAGTGACTGAGGGACTGATTGGTGAAGAACAAGGTGCGTTTAGGAGTGGTAGAGGATGTGTGGATCAAATCTTTACATTGAAACAAATGATTGAGAAAATGAGGGAGAAGAAGAATAAATTGTATTTAGGTTTTATGGATTTGCAACAGGCGTATGATAGAGTTAATAGGGAAGCTTTATGGCAGGTGTTAGTGATATATGGTGTTGGTGGTAGGCTTCTGAATGGAATCAAAAGTATGTATGACGATAGTGAAGCGTGTGTAAGAATAAATGGTGTCAATGGTGATTGGTTTAGGATTAATAGCGGAGTAAGACAGGGTTGTGTTATGTCTCCTTGGTTATTCAATTTGTATATGGATGGGGTTATGAAAGAATTTGAGGTGGGGATGGCAGGAAATGGTGTTAGAATGGTGGAGAATGGAGTTGAGTGGAGGGTGCCCTACCTATTATATGCGGATGATTTGGTTCTGTGTGGCGAATCTGAAGAGAGTTTGAGAGGATTGATAGAGAGATTTGGCAGGGTGTGTGAAAGGAGGGGCTTGAAAGTAAACGTGGATAAGAGTAAGGTTATGGTTGTGAGTGAGGACACTCCTCAGTGTGAAGTTATGTTAGATGGTGAGCAGCTAGAACAAGTGTCTGAGTTTAAATATTTAGGGTATATGTTGGATGAGAAGGGAACGGACGATGCAGAGTGTAGTAGGAAAGTTGTGAATGGCAGGAAGGTGGCTGGTGCAATTAAATCGTTGGTGAATGCAAAGGGACTAAGTCTTGAGTGTGCTAGGGTCTTACATGAGGGTATGTTGTTACCTGTGTTATTGTATGGTAGTGAGACTATGGTCTGGAATAAGAAGTATAGATCTAAAGTTCAATGTGTTCAGATGGACAATCTTAGGGGTGTGCTAGGTGTGAGAAGAATTGATAAAGAGAGGAATGAACGTATTAGAGAGTGGTGTGGTGTGAAGAAAGGGGTAAATGAGAGAATAAATGAAAGTATGTTGAGATGGTTTGGTCATGTGGAAAGGATGAATGATAGTAGGTTGGTTAAGCGGATGTATAGTGGTGAGTGTGTTGGGAACCGACCGGCTGGGAGACCGAAGAGAAAGTGGATTGAGTCGGTGAACGAATGTCTGAAGGAGAGAAATGTGAGTTTGGCAGAGGCGAGAATAAAGGTGCATGATAGGAGAGAATGGCGGGGTTTTGTATGGGGGCATGGTTGTGGCTCACCTGGGCCAGGGGATGAACCCTTACATTGACGATTTACCATAGTGAGGGTCCGTCGCTGTCCCATGATGCTCTAGGGTGGATTTTCTGTCTGTGACGAGCTCTCACTAATTAATGGTACAGAGGGGGCGGTAAGGCTGGGCTTTCTTTTCGACGTTTGTCATGTTCTCCTACTGCTTTTCTTTTCCGATGCTTGTACAGCACCTTACCCCCAATCTTGGGGCAAAGAGGAAGGTGAAGAAAGAAAGAAAGAATATATATATATATATATATATATATATATATATATATATATATATATATATATATATATATATATATATATATATATATATGGTATATATATATATATATATATATATATATATATATATATATATATATATATATATATATATATATATATATATATATATATATATATATATATATATATATATATATATATATATATATATTACTTAATAAGTTCCCATCCCACGAGAAGCGGGCGATCACGAGATATTTCACCACCACTGTAGATCGAGCCTGGACATCCGTTAAAGTATGCTTATCAATGTTAATTGTTAGGGAGGGGGAGGGACGTCTTTGGCAGTAGGGGAGGGAGCGTTGTGGAATCCAAATTTATATTTCTGAAGGAAGGAAGGGATGGTGCCCAGAGTGGAGATGGTACAGCATTGCTCTGGTTTGAGAGTCCAAAGTTTATTCTGTAGGCCGTAAGGGATATTCCAGATAGACGTGCTTGAAGTATGGAGTTATTTGGATATGTAGAAATCATTCTTTGGGTTAATTGGTAAGAATGTATTTAATAATGGAGGTATCTGGAGGTGGTGGAGAAGCGTGTTTTATATGTTGCAATAGTATATAATACTAGTGTGATTTATTTCCTTCTAGGAGAAGGGGATTGTTGCAATGTTTGATGTAGGGAGTATTCTATTGAAAGATTTACTATAAAAATGACAGACTATCATGTCAAAATGGGCTTTTTATATCCGGGATTTCCTTTCCATTAGTAGGTGGTGGATGGGTGTGATGGGAAAGCCGAATTATTATTCTGACAGCTCTATTTTGTACAGTTTCTAATTTCTGAATATTGAATTATGATATTGTGGGCACCCAGGAAGATGATGCATAGTTGAGGAAAGGCTGGAAGAATTGCCTGAATGCTATTGTAAAAAAAGGGTCTCTTTATGTTAGACAAAGTATGTTCCAGGTAATGCTTTCAGTGTGTTTAATTTATGTTTGGCTCTACAAACAATATTATTGATGTGGGGGTGAATGTCACGTGTGTATCAAAAGTCAAACTTAGGATAGTGGGTTGTTTATTGAGAGGGAGTTTATTGTTTGATAGGAAGAGTGCTTGTTGGGTACATGTATGATTCTCTTCTGTCAGGGGAAAGTAATGTAATAGAGTGTTTTTGCGGTGATGTAGTCATTCTGATTGTTGTTAGACATTGTTCTTGCTGGTCTATATATTGCTTGTAGTTCTCTGCATGCTGTATTTATTTATCGAAGAATTTTGAGCTATGATTGTTAGATTGTCTGCATAGCCATTAATTTTTATAGAGGAGGATGTGAGATGTGGTAGATCATGCATAAATAAGTTAAAGAGTGTTGGTGAAAAGGATGGTTTCCTGGGTGATATTATTATATAATTTGTATGTATGGGAGAGGTGGCATCCTTGTAGGGCTGGCTGTACAACCAGCAGAGCTGGGCGCGCCTATAATTTTTTGAGTGCGGATGCGCCTATGCCGCCGACCTAGTGCGCCTAGGCCTATATTTTTTGTCACATCAGCGCCTATGAGCCTTTGTGCCTATGCGCCGCGCCTTTGCGCCTACGACTTTTCGGCGGCCGGTGGATGTTCGCTAAATTTATTTGCAAAGTAAACTTTAGTGCGATAATAAAAGCATGCTTTTATAAGGAAGAAAAACACATTTATTAATTTTTGTAATTAAAACACCGTAAACTAATATCTACACGTCCTCTTCCTCCTCCATGTCCTTGTGGTCCATGTTTTCCCCCAGGAGGTTCAGCACGAGCGCTGAAGAAGTTGAAAATTTTCAGAGCCATAGTTGCCAATTTATTCGCAGTTAAGAACTACTGAACTAGTTATATATATATATTGTTATATATATATATATAGCATATATATATAAGTATGTAGTATATAAATATATATATATATATATATATATATATATATATATATATATATATATATATATATATATATATATATATATATATATATATATAAACGTTTTACACTGGTTTTTAGAATGATACAAGTTTGCCACGCTTCTAAGTTCTAACTTTTAAGGGTAAAAAAAATGCTTTGTTCCTGTTCATAGGCGCGGCTATAGGCGCAGAGAATTGGCTGTGCGCCTTTGCTTAGTCCGCCTTTTTAAAAATTATTGCGCCTATGCGCCTACGAATTGATAGTAGTGACTGGGAATGTATCAAATGCTTTGTTCATGTCAATTTTTATATATATATATATATATATAACTATTTACTTATATAAATATGTATATAGTATATATATATATATATATATATATATATATATATATATATATATATATATCTTGTGTATAAGAAATCCGTATATATATATATATATATATATATATATATATAGTATATATATATATATATATATATATATATATATATATATATATATATATATATATATATATATATATATATATATATATATATATATATATATATATATATAACTATTTCACTTATATAAGATATCTCCATTGGTGTAGTAGTCTGAGTGCTGGATGCGTAAAACTAAAGTCGATGGTTCAAGTCCTGACTTCTAGAAAGTCAATAATTCTTTTTAAATCTAAAAGGCAGCTTTACTATATTTTAATAATGTAAGCAAAAAGACGAACATGTTCCTTTTCTCTTGGCCAGGGACTGGCAAAAGAAAAGAGAGAAAAAAAAAAAAAAAAAAAACTCTAATAGAGGGGTTTTTAGAATGATTTTATTTCAGTAAAATAAACAAATAAACATATATATATATATATATATATATATATATATATATATATATATATATGTGTATAGAGAGATGTCTACATATATATATATATATATATATATATATATATATATATAGAGGATTATAGATTACAGAGAGACCTTTTTTTTATTTATAATTCCTGGAAGGAAGAATGTAGGCGAATTCGGTGTCCCCCACTACGACTGTGTGACCTGCATTATTTCCTCCCTGAAACAAAAGGAACCATAAAATTAACCAATTAGCATAAATGATCTTGTAACGGTGAGAAAACTATATAATAATAATATATATATATATATATATATATATATATATATATATATATATATATATATATATATATATATATATATATATATATATATATATATATATATATATTATGTGATAGAGTGAGTTGCTCTGCGTA
>JABUQX010119921.1:0-2500 GCA_015478945.1 Trachelipus rathkii | reverse complement strand
TTTTGTAGATTTACTCTGGTTGTAACAGGGTGAGCCAAAATGTTTGACCAGGTGGAGCAAAATTTATCACTTAATAGAGGTAACATTTTAAGTCATATCTCCATATTGGTAATTCTTATACCAAATTTCATAGAGAGTGATTTGTTAGGAATACTTTAAGGTACATTTGGCCTTTCATGTTTTTTTTTGGGAAAATAATATTTCACCATGAAAATGAATCCGATAACCCATTTTCGTGGGTGTATTATTAAAAGAAGGAAATAATTTAACGATATAAAATTTTGTGTGATGATACATACTAAAGTAGGGTTTAACTTAAATCTTATTTGAAGTTTGGTAAATATTTTTAAAAAAATTTACAGGGTGTCCAAAAATCAATTTTTCGGAAAATCGGTAACTTTGAACCTTAATATCTCTGATGGGGTAAGTGCTAAAAATCTGAAATTTTCACACATTATACTACTACCATAGATGTTCCTTCACCTGCAATATTGACTTTGGTATTTGCTTGTTTTAAGAAATACAGCCATTCAAAAATGCCAAAAAAAAATTTTTTTTATAGTTATTATAGTTCAAGACAATACATAGTCAAATGAAATAGTGTGGCATCAAGGAGAAATGAAAACAATGTTAAAAAAATTTAATTTTAAGGTTAATATACATAAGAATGTACCATTATATCTACTGTAAATGACAAAATTAACTCAATAACTTTTAAAAAGTTGATATATATATATATATATATATAGTATATATATATATATATATATATATATATATATATATATATATATATATATATATATATATATATATATATATATATATATATATATATATATATATATATATATATTGCTCATCAATATTTTCAATGGTTGAAAATTTGGCAAATCTCAAAAGTCACCATTATATTTCTAAAATTCAATCGAAATTTTTGAAAGAAAAGAAAGAAAAACTTTCTGAAAATGAATGCATAATCTTGGCTGATTTTGCCGAGAACTACACGTACGTAGTCCAAGACGAATTTCAAGGGTATCATTGGGTCAATGACCAAGCTACTTTGCACCCATTTGTTCTATATTTTAGAGATGAAAATAGTAAATTAAGAAGTCACTCTCTTTGTGCTTTAAGTAACTACTTAGAGCACAACACATCAGTTGTTCACGTCTTCCAAACATATGTAGTAAAATATATTAAACATAATTTGCCTAAAGTTGAAAAGCTAGTATATTTTTCAGATGGAAGTGGTAGCCAGTATAAGAATAAAAAAAATTTTGTTAACATTTGCCATCACCAAAAAGATTTCGCATTAAAAGCTGAATGGCATTTCTTTGCATCTTGCCACGGGAAAAATGCCTGTGATGGGGTTGGAGGAACAACAAAGCGCGAATTAAGCAAAGTCAGCTTACAAAGAACAACAACACACCAAATTCTTAATATTGACCAAATATATTCATTCTGCAAAGAGAAAATAAGAGGAATAACTTATTTTCTCGTAAAAGAAGAAGAAATTCATGAACACATTGAAAGACTTAAAACGAGATATGAAAATTGTTTGAGAATTAAGGGAACAAGAAACTTTCAAAAATTCTTTCCACTTTCAGAGAACATAATTAGGTGCTATCCAACCTCAAAAACTGACGTTTACGAAGACCACTGTGTCAGCAAAATTGTTTCATTAAGTGTAGAGATAAATGACACAGTAGCTTGCGTATATGATGACCAATGGTGGATTGGAAAGGTAAAAGAAATAAGTGTGGAGAACGATGATGTTTACATATATTTTTATCATCCTTCCGGACCCAGAACTTCATTCAAGATGTCAGATTGCGATCGGGTATGGATCCCAATGAAAAATATTTTACGAAAACTTTCTGGGCTTGAAATAAAAATGTCATTAACAGGCAGAAATTACATCTCAAACAAAGTTTCCGAAGAAATCTCTCTTCTTCTGAACAATCACAGATACAGCGAAAGTAAATATATATATATATATATATATATATATATATATATATATATATATATATATATATATATATATATATATATATATATATATATATATATATATATATATATATATATATATAAATATATATATATATATATATATATATATATATATATATATATATTGCTTTGCTTTATACTGCACAACTTTATTATTTTGCATATAAAGTTTTTTTTTATGTTATAATTATATATATGATATATATATATATATATATATATATATATATATATATATATATATGCTATATATATATATATATATATATATATATATATATATATATATATATATATACATATATATATATACATATATATATATATATATATATATATATATATATATATATATATATATATATATATATATATATATATATATATATATATATATATATATATATATTGAAGTGCCTCCCCATGTTTTCGGTTCACGAGCCGCCACTGATATATATATATATATATATATATATATATATAT
>JABUQX010119920.1:0-24762 GCA_015478945.1 Trachelipus rathkii | reverse complement strand
GGTAAGAGCGCCAGTCGGATATTCCATTTCAGAGTCGCTTCGTCGGATACTCTTTCCTTTGAAAACTAAGAAGAAAACTATTCCTGCCGAGATCATTTTTCTTCAGGACTTAAGAGCTTGGTTGAAGACTTATATATTGTTGCATATTTCCGCCTTAACTCGCATGATCTACGGAAGGCCGCGTATTCACAGGGGCAGAAATGAAACTTAATTTGTTGCGAACGCTAGTTAAATAGATATTTTGCTAAATGGTAGATATTCCGCCACAAATCATAAAAGCTTCCGATTAATATAGCAAAAGGAGAGAATTCAGTGTGAAAATTAACAATATAAAGATAACATGCAAAAATATGTCAAAAAAATTTCCAAAAAGACAACAACAGAAAATCTTTCATCTAAGAAGCAGGTAATCTCACTAGGTAGAGAACCATATTGAGGATAATCTTTTAGACACCACGGGTGGTCCATGAAAGTCAATAGCCGTCAAGCGTTCTAAACAAGAATAAAGTTGCCAGACCAGGCTATTAACAGCCAATTCCTGGAGTTTCATTGAAAGGTAAAGAGCGTATCGGACTGTTGCCGTCTCAAAAAGGGTAGTGGCTTTAGTCCGCGAGTTTCTCCCTTTCACTTTTCGAAGCTAAGAAGCCCATTAACTGATTCTCTGTCCTCGAGATCAATTCTTTATAGATTAGGGGCTATACGAGCTTTTTGTTGAAGGACTATGTACCATTTGTACTGCAATATTATTTGTCACGCCATGCGAATTCGAGGCATATTCAGGCATTAATGAACTTAATTTCTGGTAACTGCATATATAAATATAAATATGTCTATAAATAATTCCACAAGAAATCAAAGCTAGAACTATTAGGCAAAAAAAAATATTTTGTTCTGCTTTTCTCATTCGCTTTATATTTAGTGGAATTATTTAGAATAAATATTTATAAATAGCTTTATAAACAATATTAAGATTATACAATATTTCCTTTGACCTGAAGGATATATGCTATGTAGTTCGGATAGTGCTGAATAACTAGTTTGCAACAATAAATATATACAAGATTTTACAACGATAATTAGCTCTTTATTTCTGATAGGAAATAGATCCTCGACAGCAAATAGTTATTTTTCTTAGCTTTTCAAAGAAATTCGACGAATGTAGACTACTTGAATGAGGATAATCCGACGCTCTTAACGTTCGAAAACTCCGAGACAATTGGTATAAGCCTTTCTGCTTTAGAGCTGCTTGGACTTATGGACACCCATTTCTTTTTTTTATAATATGTTTTAGTTGTCACTACAATCTCAACGGCAAGAGCCCTATCCTGAGTGAGGGAGGTAGTATGCCGCTTAAAATTTCAAATTCGCTAACGTAAAATTACGCGATGAATGATGCACAGACGCCAGCTTTTAAAGTATGGTAGGGAGATAATAATTCTTAGCATGGAGTACACAGATGTGGTAAGAGATTCACATGAAATAAGAATAATGGTAGGACAGGATAAATAAAGGAGAAGTTCACCGCATGTCGAACTAGCAAAAAAGTTACCTAAATTATTATCTGCAGAAAGCTCGATAAAATGACGGAAAATTAGATAGATAGGAGGTAGAAAGAAAGTTATAATGAGAAAGAGAAATAAAGTATTAAAGAGCGTGAATACACGAAGGAGAGAGAAGACGAGTGCGTAGTTCATAAGCCACTATTTGTGCTACTGATTCGCGACAGATAATAGGGTAGTGGTACGCGATATGTGCGTAAGTTCCCTCGAACACTGTGCTTGTGGGTACTTTGAAAAGTAGATCAAAGTGCACCAACATACACGCCCAAAGATGAGAGGGTCAGCCAGAAAATGGAAGTACAGAACAGTTTAAAGCCTTTTGGCACTATGCTCGAGGATAAGCCAATTATTCCATAAGAAAAAAAAAGAACCCCAGTTATTTTTATTATTTGTAAATATACCAGAAAAAAAAGATAAAAGGGCCCCCCCACCAGCCCACCTCCATGATAATGGAACTAGTACTTCCATACATAGGGCGCGACGAGACTTGTACTAGCTTGAGTAAACCTGAGGGAGGAAAAAAATCTCGCTAAGTCAAACAGAATCTCCCAGTTTTTACTTTGAGTCCCGCTAGCACCGTTGTCGATTGAAGGTTTCAAGACACTTTTTTTTGTTTTGTTAAAGGCAAGGATTGTATATTTGTCAAAAAGGAAAGAGAAAGCAGAACCGATTCTTTAAGAGAGATAAAAAATTTAGAAGGGTTTTAGAAGAGGAACATTGAATGCTAAATAGAAGTTGAAGACTTATAAAGCAATTGAAATTCACAGCAAGGTTGAGACAGACCCAACCAGAAAATTTCTATCAAATAGATCAGCAAGAAAAATAGGATCGAAAAGAATTAAGACGAGATGGCGAATTTCTAGAGTGAATGAAGAGTGGAGCTAGATTGAATGAGTTGTAGAAGAGTTGATGATCACGGTTCGAATCAATAAATCAGTGGTATTGAGGTTTGGGATTAGAGTTAGTATGTTGAAGGTGAAGGTAGAGGATGACCCATAATAATAAAATGTATTATGCAATTAGTTGAAAGTTCACTGAACTGTCATGCAACCATTGTATCAATCAAGATAGGTTAAATTTCACAGGAAAAAGAAGAGAGTCGCATCCATCCAAATCCACGCTGATTTTTAACGACTTGAAAAGAAAGCTAGACATAAATATAGCAAAGAGAAGAGTAGGAACCCAGGCAAGGATGGGGAGCTTGTTGTAGAGAGCTAGTAGACAAGCTTAATTGCAACTATACCAACTGTTCAAAGTGCAGAATTTGATATCAGAAATGGCAACCACCACGCACAGAGGTCTTCCTTTTAGTTCCTAAGGCGGGAAAAACAATAAATAGAAGTTAAATAATAGAAACAGTGTATTGTGAATTAACAGAAGACCTCGAAACGTCTCGAAGCGGGTACTGGGCGATCGGAAAAGAGAGATGAGTGTGTCCCCAGATGGAATCCGGCAAATAGAAAGGTGATAATCAAGAAGAGTATTCAAACGTATCTTAGATAGAATTACAGTTGTGAGAGCATATCGTCCTGACTTAGTTTGAACAAGAGTGCTCCGCGTTCTTTTTTCGATGAAAGATAGGTTAATGACATGTGGGCAGTTTGTGTATGATTACCGCTGCCATCCACAGCTGAAGAGGAAGTGGGTTAGTTTGATTTGTGTTTACCTAGAGATGTAGTTAGAGTGACCCTGATAGACAGGAGACGTAATGTTGATGGCCAGCTTGGGTGAGGGAAGCACACGTCATCAGTACTTCTTTAGCGTTAGAAGGAAACTGCGTCCTTGGTTCACCGCCTTGTAGGTAAAATGTTTCAATTTAGGTGGATCTGTCGGAGCGACCGAGATGCACACACCGGATCAAATGATAAATCAAGGAAAAGACATAGGACAACCTGAAGTAGGAGAAGGTAAGGAGGTAGGAATCCGAATCATCCGAGGGTTGAGTAGAGGAAGAATAGGGACGGTCGATAAGAGATTGCACGCATTTTCATTGGAAGATTAGACAGAGCCCATCAGATCGCATAAAGAGGAGGAAAGGTAGATTTACAGAAGTTGTTTAAGAGTATTTTTGCCAATCCAGAGCCAGAATAGAGTATTCTATCAGTAGGTAAACCAGCGAAGGTTACGGTACGCACGTTACGTTTCAAATGTAAATATGAACCGCGCATGCTACGCGAAGATATTCGACTATCCCTGTTCAACGATTTTCTAGTACTGAATGAAATAACTTAGCGAGATACAGTTGATAGAGGACGAATTCGAGGAAATGTTTTCACTCCGAATGGAAAATCGCTGTTTTTCTATGCCATGATGCCAGAGAAGAGGCAGATAAGCGAGCCGAATGGTATTATAGGGAGAAAAAGATTTGTCTGGAAGAAGGAATGGGAACCTGCTCATCCCGTCAGCGAATACAAGCTCCTACACTTTTAGTGGCAAAATGCTCGAAGAGTCATATAGTGTGAAAGACAGTCGATTCCAAATAGTTATATAAGGACTGAATGGCAAGCGAACGAAAGGACCAATACAACCAATCCGATCAAAGTTGCCGGAAATAAAATCGTCATTAGCGCGACGAGGGATCCGAAAGAGCAAGTAGATGTTGACGATGCAGAGAAGTGAGGAAGTGTAAGAGATTTAAGGTTGTGTACATGATATTCACCACAATAAAAAGGAGGCGAAGGTAAGCTGAATGATGTTCATAGAGAGAAAGGAGTATGCGGAATTAGATAGATTACCGGTTTCATAGGGTGTTGTTACAGAGATATAAGTAGAGGCTAAGCCTATGCCGCAAGAGAAATGTGGATGGAGGAGAATGTTCGGCGGTTCATGGATTATGTTTGCATACTCATGATCGTTAGCTAGATTTGAATGACCTGTCCGCAGTGGTAATTCTGCCTTTTTACCACCTATGTGATTCAGAATGAAGAGGATAGTACCCCGAACTTCTAGGTAGTTGTGTATACACTGATAAATCCCATAAAATAGAGACCTCAGTATTTTTGTGAGAAGAGATAGTTTATAATATCTTAGAGTGAGTATATGATTTTCTTCTGGAGAAGCTTATATGAAAGATTTTCTGAATTTGAGTTTAAGAGAAGAACTTTTTGACATATGATCATTTGTTTTATTATTTATTATTAATTAGATTTCCAACTGTAAATATATAAATTATTTATATTTATTAATAAAATTATTCAACTTATTGTTCACAATTTATATATTCATTATTTCATATTTTATATCATCTAATTTATCATTACTTTATTATAATTATAAGTCATTATTATTAGACTTTAATTTATATAAAATTTAAATTTTATTATTTATATAATTATAAATATTTATGATTTAAATATTAATTATTTATTATCAATTGATATATATAATTTGTTCTTAATATTATTATTATCATATTAAAATTTAATGAGTTATATAATTATAATGCATTTATTAGATATTTTTGGAACAATATATTATATAAATAAAATTATATTATTATTAAATTATTTATATTATTATATTTATTTTTATTCATGTATTATAAGATTCATTATTATATAATTATATATTATATAATTATTTAATTTATTATTATTATTTATGTAATTATGATGCTATTTTTATTCATTGTCATTATTACTTATATAATTATTATTATTTAATTACTTTTATTAAATTATATTATTATTTTTATTATTCTTAATTATAATTATTATCAATTATTGATAATTATTAATTATTAATTATAAATTTAATTAGTTATTATTGATTGTTGTGAAAATATAAATGATTTATATGTAATTATTATTATTATTATTATATTATTATTATCTTTTACCTTATTTACCCACACAACATACACACACACAAATATTTAAAATACTACAATATAAGTAATAAAGATATATATATAATATACATATTATAGATAATGACCCTAACTCTTTATTGAGCGACAAAATTAATATATAATATATAGTATTTAATCTAATACAATTTTATGATAATATTATATAATATAATATATTATATAATATATTAGATATAATAATATAGGACATATATACTATATAGTATATATATAGGTATATACGTAGGTATTAGTAGCTACCTTATGTAGACAGTTATGATCTACTACAGCTTTGATCCGTCATAGAGAATATCATAAGGTATCTAGCTCTGACACTTATATGCTATACGAACAGCTTACATCGTATTCATGCTCTACTAGCTTTGTTAGCGAAGTGCACGGAATTAACTCTTATATATTTACATTAACTCGTGATAAGTCTGTGGAGCTATAGAAGTGATCGTCGGCTACCTATCTTCTGTATATATTATAGCTTATTGGCTAGTCCATAGCCATGGCGTAAATTAGAGCACTCCAAGCTGATAGCGAATATAGACTTCGGGGTATTAGACAGGTAGTTATATAGTATATATATAGGATAAGATGTAGTAGTACTAGTTTAGTATTAGTAAGTGATATGTTTATAGCATCGGGCGTAGTAAGAGTATTAACTAAGCGTACTATACATAGATATATTCAGTATTATAGTAACTATATTGACGAACGTATGTTAATCATATACTTAGTAATAATTAGATTGTATACGTGTAGGTGCTGTATTATGGAAGTTAGGTAGGGGAGTATACTATCTTGCGGTAAAAAAGGTTGTCCGTATATGTAGAATATATTACACGGGGGGCTGGTTTGTACTTATAATACAGTCTATCATAAAATAACGTAAGTAATAAATGAAATTAAGCTATTATCGCTTAGTTATATTTATGAATTCTGATATATAGCCGATACGTTATTAGTATTATATATTTATTTATTTTTTATTACTTTTTTTAATTCATCAAAATGATATTAATTTTAGTATCTACACAAATTTTATCAGTATATATATAATGATATATCTATATAGAGTGAGAGAGAGATAGGTAATTCATATATATATCATAATGATCATCATAATTAGCTTACGTATATGTAGACTACTATATAGTACTATAGAGTATGAGTAAAAGTGATAATGAGTAATAATATAATAATATACTACTCAGTCCGCCCGTATAATCGCTACTCTGAAGCTTGCGACCGCCCAGTAATTACTAATCCCGCATACCAAACTAAGGGTTAGATATCACCTACTCTGAATCGCTCCCTCCTCACCCTCACCTCACTATACCCCCTCCTATAACACTAGCCCTAATCCATGCTTATATGATCATTATCTATATTTTATAATGTGTGAATAATATATATGATATTATATATCATAATACTAATATAGACTATAAATATACAGTCTACTCTAATAGATCGATATGATAGGTTATGAATCCCCCTATTCTAGATATACTTAATAGCTTATATAAACCTTCACAATGTGCGAACTTTCGTCAGTCAGCGAATACTATTGGCACCACGCATCAGCAAGCTTCAGTTTAATTGATTGATGATTACGACTTCAAACAGCTACTATATAAGCTAAACCCTCTTCCGAATAGCTCACAGAAAGTGTCTAGAGACTTATTAATTATCTTAATTCAGGAACCTACTATATCCTTACACTGACCAATTATACTTATACATCAACAGTTAAAATCGGATCTATGATACTCAATCTTACATACGTGGTATCATATAATATTATATAATTAATTAGTACTGGAATTAGTCATATCACCAATAAAAATTCATACAGTAAAATACAATAAGGCTATATATATTATATAGTATACAAGCTGTATATAACTTATATATAATATTATATAATAATTATAGATAAGATAATGTTGTTGATCCAATGACTATGATATATTTTATGGACTACATAACTCAAATTGATAGACGAGTAAATAAATATAGATTATATACAGATATATATTATGTATTATATTATATATATATATATACTATATAGTATTAATACTAATATTATATACTTTATATTGTAAAATATCGACTATTATCTATATATGATATAAATATATATGTACATATATAAAGTATATATATAGCATGCATAAAACTTATTTATATATTAATGTAGCTATATATATACTATACACTATATAAATATAATAAATATATATAGTATTATATAATTATAATAGATAATATATATTAGATAGATTATAATATTAAATATATATATAATATAGTATAATATATACTAAGTATTATCATATTTAGTTAATGTACGGACCATAATTAATATCATATTACTTATATATATGATATATAGATGATATATAAAATACTAAATTAATTAGTATATTATAATATATAACGCCATGACCTTGCGGTGTATATGATATAGAGTTCGGCTGAATTTTTTTGTTCTTATTACGACATTTGTTTTTGATGTTTACAAGTAAACGTAAATACAGTGCTGTGCCACTTTTCAAGGAGGGGGAATAAATAAAATAGCGGAAAGCCCAGCCAAGTCCCAGACTAGCCATTTACGCAATTCTCTCAATTGTGCGCAGACCGTGAGTGTTTAATAGCAGGGGGAACAGGAAAGATTCAATACTAGTAGGAAAATGATCTCAGAAAGGATATGCAGCAGACGAAGTTCCACAAACAGAAACTTTGGTGTGAAAGATAAGGACTACGGCCTACCACAACGTTAACGAGTCCTGGTTAGAATGCTCACCGCAATATGCTAGTTTCATGCGAGCAGCATGGCCACAGCCTTGTATTGCACAAGATAGATGACGACGCAAATCGTGAATGATTGGATAATGTGCGATAGTGGCCATACTTTCCTCTGCAATGCAATCTACCGTTTTGGCAAATGCGTAAGATACTTTATATAGAAAAAGAGAGTGTACCTAGTGCGCAAACGTGCTATCGTCACAGAGATAGGAGGTGTCAACGGAGTTTTAGAAGTAATCTGGCACTACAGGTATAAAGTATTGATTTCTTAGCTTAAGAATCAACTCTGTCTCAGGAATGATGAAGTGGTAGTGGGTGGCCGGATCCCCTTCCAGATGTGGAGTAACTATAGTACTCATAACAAGGGCGATAAGGCCTTAAACTATAGTAATCTGGAGTAGCCTGTGCAGAAGAAAAAATTCCCGCAACTGAATGTAGTTAATTCCAGTTTCTTTGAGGGCACCTTAGCAACCGTTGTGCATATGAGGTTTCCAAGATAATTTTATTTTGTTTATGTTCAGACCAAGATTGTTTTAATGTTTGTCATACATGAGTATGTAACGTTAGTAACCGTCGAAAAAAAGGATAGGATTGTTAGAGAACGGTGTTTTTTATTAGAGGATAGGAAATGTATAAAAGTAGAAATTGAAGTTAATTCTAAAGAGTTGGATTCTACAAAGAGTTACCTTTGGACGCCCAACGGGAAATCCCATCCAGAGTCGGAGAATAGAATATCGTAGTAATAAGTGAAGGACGAGAGCGAATCTTAGAGGCAATAAGAAGGGATGGCAGATTTGCATAAATGAGTTTGAAAGAATGGAGGTTGAAGTACATCCGGCATAAGAGTGAACAGAATTAGAGATACAGCTGAGGGAGATCGTTGATGAAAAGTAAAGAATAATAAGTTGGAGATAAAACAGAACTTTGGATAACACTCACAAATTTAACACGGAAAGGAGGAAGAATAAGTCGCTTAGTTCTAATCAATCGAGTGGCATTAGATATAGGAGCGACCAGAGAGATAAAACTTGACAGAGTAAGCAAAGAGAAGTAGGATACCAAAAGGAAGGAAGAGTCATTTTACTAATTTATACAATAGCCATACGGAACAAAACTATTTGAAAGACCTATATTTCGAGATCACCAACGGCCAGACTAACTAGTCCCATTAATAAACGGGCAGAAAGAACATTTAAATGGATTGTTAAGCATGATAGTATGTCATCACGTATGACCTCGAGCGCGTCGAAGATGCGATAACTGATATCTGAAAGAAGGGAATGAAGACTCCAGGTATGACTCCAGTTAATATTGATACCGATAGACTATCGAGTTTCGAACATTTAGATAGGTAATACAAAGGTGAGAGGCATAATAGCGTATCAGTTGAGCGAAAGGAATCGATCGGTTCTTCTTTTTTTACGGATTGCGTTTTCAATAAAGTTGATATATGCTTTGCATAATACCCACGGCACTTGAGTAAAATGTTCATAGTTACGGCATTTAGAGAGTTAGAGACTTATCATGCAGTGACAGGGGCTCAGATCGGAGGCAACACACTTCAGAACTTAACGGCGGGAGGCAATGCCAGCCGGCCACTAGCCTTCTTACCACTCATAGTACTCGACATATCCTGTACACTCGGATCATGAGATATCATCGAGGAAGAAGGACTAGGCTTACCTGAGGTAGCTACAAGCAGGGGAGGAGATGCGAATCGTTCCAGGGCATGTATATATTAAGACTAGAAAAAAGGCAGACTACATAACTCTAGATCCTTCTAAGTAATTATGAGTTAGCCACGATACCGTCATAGATCAAATAATGTGAGGAAAGGGCTAAACAATTACACGCTATCCAGATTTACATAAGTTATGCATATAATCTAGATTGATGCTTTGATTGCAAGTAGGACCAAGACACTTTTTTCTCTAGTGCGTTAGCCAGTAACTCTTGATGCTAGCCTATAGTTGCATCTTCTATATAGTTTATAAGCGCGCTTACCTGTTGGAATAATACCACTCGCATGCCCGAAAGATTCCGCCGATGCAATAGTTAACGTAGTGATTAGGGAGGAAGTACGAGTGTTTTCGTATTGCTCTCGATACGCATAATTGTCTGTCGTAAATTGCTTTGATGAATGAGAGCATGCTCGTCTGCGATAAGAATTCAACATTGATACGGATTGAATTTAATGTGTAGAACAAGATTCTAGTGATGGCGATGGATTAATGATATTACCATCGTTCATACCTAGACTATTAAGGCCACCATCTTTTCCTCAACCAAGAAAGTACGAGCGTTCTGGCTCCCGAGTCAAAGAGATCACTTCTACATCGCTACTAGGATTAGCAAACGATTAACACGCAAATCGGCACCCAACATATTTCTTCTAGTCTCTGATATAAAGTGTCTCAGTAATGATAGTAGCGTTCTTGTGGCTTGTGCAGGTTAAGCGCACGCTTTTAACCCAAAAAGAAAGTTCAACGGTTGAGCTTGTGGTCTAGAATAGTGATTTTAAAATTTCTAGGGTAACTCTAGTGACATGATATCCCGTGAGTATAGACTATGGTCTAAATATACGGACGTAAATCATGGCACTAGTTATCGCTTCTGCTATTCTGAAGGGACTCATTCTATCTTAAGAGTATCTTGGGCCCTTCATTATATGTGAATCAATTCAATCATGCTAGCTGTGCAAGATAATTGCGGTAGACTATCTTATGTGTTTGGCTCTTCCTTTAATTAACTGCTTTCGGTCGTAGATCGTTGATGACCTATCTCGAAAGGTAGTTGCTTGCCTCTGATCCTGTTGCATTTCGGGTTACTGCAGTGATATGAGATGAACGGCGAGCCAAGACGCATCGGTGTTGCATGACGCTGAAATCACCATTACATAGACATTTATGACTGCGAGCATTTGTATGGGAAGTTATTGATGTCCCTGTCTAGTACAGGTCTCATGATTGAAGTTACTACACATATTCAAACAAATGGATTGTAAATCTTGTTCGCGCGTTTAGTGGATGGCGATGGTTAGCTCTCGTCATCTATTAATTCACAAGATATAGACTTGTTATGAGTAGTTAGGTGAGAAAGATTTCTATAGACACAAATTACATTGCGAAATCATTAAATGAGAAAAATTTTAAAAGCCGATACTGATAGATGGTCATTAAGTGTAGTGAGTTCGGTAGGTTGTGAATCATCTTTAGAGTTAGAGCATAGCACTCCACCGATTTAGATTCTAGAGAAATATTATAGAAGATAGCGTTGACTAGTTGGAGAGATTAGTTTATTTTGAAATAAGATATCCCTGGGCTGTGGACGGAGGCGGTCTCAAGACATGTAAAGAGACAACGGTTAGAGTATAAGAGATGTTATGCGACGATGATATTCTACAGAGTTCGTTAATGGTTACTCTTTAGAGGCCGGATTATTGCGAGACGGGTTCCATTGCCAAGAGTGCAATATCAGAACGCCAGCCTTAACCGTGCCACACCCTCGTACATGTCTCTTCTGTCCAGATTCATTTAACAACCGACAGGCTCGAGCAATAAGAAAACCAACATCGAGATCTGACCAAATTTACAGCAGTCCCACCAGAGAACTGCTTGTGAATTATTCGCCGGCAACACAATGACACAACCACTGAACGCGATTCACACACACACACACACACTGCAGCACACTAAAACACACACACACATATTTCACTGTGACAAAAAAGTAACGTAATAATTTGATATTAGAACTTGTTAGATAGAAATAAAGAAGCGGGGGTGCTATTGATGAATAACAATTTAAATACGTAAAAAAACTTTATGAAAAGTTTTAAAAAGAAGGTGTTTAAACCAATAAAGTATATCTCTAAGACTTATGCAATGAGGCGTTTTACTGAAAGATGTGGATAGAGGGGTTAGGCTTATCTCAATCAAAGTCTTCTTAAGTAAAGTCTAATTCTTGTAATAATTTATAAATTAATTAATAAATCCTAGCATCGAATAATGACGTTAGTATATGTAGACCCAGGGTGAGCTATATTAGTGAGATAGATTAGTAGTAAAGATGAGGTAATATGAGCTATATTATATATATTATATATATATAAATATAGTAATATATTATATATATATATATTTAGTGTTCAAATGTTTAATCGCGGTTACGTTTTATTAAGTGTACTAGGTTTTTAAGCAGTAAAGATATTATAGACTGGAAACAGAGAAATACGGGCTGGTTTATTAGGTCACGTTATGAACTGAAAGTAGAGTATTAATCTTTCATGAGTTAGGTATGTAGGTCTTAGAGGTGATGTCAATAGTGGATAATTTTTATTTTTTATAATATAGTATATATATTATCGAGGGGGATATAATATATATATTATATATAGTGATGTACCGATACCTTTTTAATTTTATGAGTAGTTTCTAGTGTATATGAGCGCTAGTATAGGGGGCGGGTAATCAATTATCGTAGGTCGTGTTATGTTCCGGTAGGCCGATGCGAGGGGTACGTGGATGATATAATTATATAACTAGTTAAGAGTATAGAGTACGTAATGCATAAAGTTAGCGCATGTACTTATATATTAATACTGAATTAGGCCGGGCATAAGTTGGGTGATTATAGGGATAAGTTAGTCAAACTGTATTAGTGATTATAATACATAGGAGTTATTAAGATAGAAATAATCAGTCATCTGTAGTTGGATTATATATATATTAATGAGACACGGACATAGTTATAGTATACGGCTTAGTTGCTGGCTCTAGATGTAGTATACGTTTCAAATATTCACGAGGTTTACCAGGCTATATAAATCCCTTACGACCGGCGGGTAAATGGTCCATTGTATAGATTAGCGTGTGCGACTATTGGTACATTCAATGGGCCGGCTAATGTATTATACTACGCTACTATATACTAGGCTCCTAATCACAGATTCTGTCTTTTATAGGTCTTCTCTTAATATTAACTTTACCTTTTATCAACTAAGCTGCAACCTAATATTCATTCTCGCCAGTGCGGCTAGTAGCATACTTAAAGCAGAAGATGGACATCGCGGGCTGTAGATGATAGAAGTCCGAACGACAATGCTGAGACTAGTCCATGTATGAGAGTTGAACTCTAGTACATTTAACGCTGAAATTCTGCTGGACTGGCAGGCTAAGTAGTATAAAGTGAAGAACTAACCCACACGATTGCGTATAGGCATTACGAAGATACGCGGAACAATGTTGGAACGAAGACTTTTGTATTAGTAGTTATCATCGATTTTTTAGATCATGTACGTATGCGTTATGTTTACATGATCGAGAGTCCGATCGTCTTGCGTAAGTTGATATCATTTATGATAGTTTGTCAAGCATCTGTTTGCTGCGACTTGTGGAAGTTTTCCTTAAAAACAACTTTTTGAGACTGTATGTGTTGCATTTTAAGTCCATGTCGAGTCTGAAATTTTGCTATGGATTTAGTTTATTAAACTTAATCTAGTGTTTATGTTAGTTAATGACTCAAAACTTTATCGAATTATGGGTTTAGCATGGCTATTTCTTACAGCCACAAATAATATTTTCATATCGCACTCCTACGCGTAGTTAAGCATGACATGGACTGGGTTCATTGTTTAGTCTCATATATTGAAACAATCACTGATATACTTTAATAACTAGCTATTTCACATTGTGTTCTGTGTCCTCAGCAAATGATAATCCTTTTTCTGGGTAGCATTATAGTCTGGGAGATAATATTTTTGTTAAAATAATCATATGTAATATAGATTCTATTCGAAGTTGCTACTTGCAGGAAAATTATGGTCTACATTTTGTCATACAGTTTATCTCCGATTATCCAGTCACGGAACCCTTGAATTTACAAATAACACTTATATATCTCATATCCAATCACTAATGAACCTTGTTACGTCTTCTTTCAAGTCATGTATTGTTGATCGAAGTTTCGTATTAATTGAAAAAATGAAAAATTATATGAATTTTTGGTTATCTTAAACTTTTTAGCCAAAAACAAAAAAATTGAAGAAGGAAAGAGCACAGATTGGCAAAATTAGTGTGTTTTCTATTGAACTATTTTAATATTTGAGTGCCTAATTAGTCATATCAATCTTATCTGCTATATTACCTCTTACAAGACATGTAATATCGATATTTGGTATTTTAGATAAATTAGCTTTTATTGCCGACACAGTTTATGCCGAGCAAAAGTGATATTCCAATTATTATCGTAAAACTATTGGAAATGTTTCCCATGAGCAGCGACAGATCTGTTGGGTGGTAGACATTAAATTTTTTTCTGTTAAAAAACATAAAAATGTCGCATATCACTTCTCAAAGTTAGGATGACGCTCTGGCTGGTCTCCATGAATTATTGTGATTCGTTTGTGATCTTTGATGATTTTTTATTTTTGAGTTGCCCAAATCTTTTTATTCATTTAATGATTGTATCACGCAATATATTTATTAATATATCTGTCCAATTGAATAATATTTATAGGCCTTTATAATTGACAATTATGCCACATCTTTTTGTTAGATAATTTATCGGTACGGTCTCAATGTGTTTGCTGTTACCGCAGTGAGAAGACTTTTAATGATAATTAATTATGTGTTCGATTTATTGAAAAATGCATCGGGCAGATGAAAGGTTTGCGTTTAAGATCCTGTACCTGACCCATACTTCTAGTAAAGGGTCGTGAAATTATATTCATCAAGAGATATGGGGTTGGTGCGTTGTAGTTAAAATTCGATGTATCTTATAATATATAAAAGTGTATTTTACAGAAATCACGAAGATTGCAAAAGAAAAAAATAATATTCAAAAGTATATTGAAGGGCATGCATAACATTATAAGTTACTATGTTCTAGAGTGTTAGAATTAACTTTTAACAACTTGAAAAATTGGTGAGATACACATGTTTTTAATTTATATAATATTGATGTGATACTACAGGCTGTGGAAATATCAATTAGAGATCTGCTCGAAACATTATTTCAACACTCTTAAGATACAAGTAATAAGACTAGATTTATAATCCTCTCATTTTATAGTATAAAAACATTTATAATTTCTAGGCATTTGACTATGCTTATATATACTAAGTAGTAAAGAAAATAGTTCTATTTTTGAGTATATTACATTATAATACGTCTAAACATTTAAGGATTTAGATGTACTCTTTTTTTTCTCATTTTGCAGTTATTTTTAATTGTTTTTAAGTATTTAATAAGCTATTTTTCAAATATTTATATTATATATAAGCTATATTTTAAATATTGTTATTATTCATAAACTATACTTTAACATTCATGTTATTTGTAGGCTATATTTAAAGTAATCATGTTATTTATAGGCTATATTTCAGATATTCACATAAATAATAACTATTTTTGGAATACATGCTCACAGAACTAACTCATGAAGATGCACGATATTTGGAAGAAAATTATCCAAGAAAATGGATTGGACGAAAGACATTATTTGATCTCCTACGAGATCTTTAAATCTGATTTCCTACGACATTTGCCTGCGGGAACAGATGAAAGGAATCGTGCATTCTCAATGATATGACCTTAAGCGCAACGTCCCCTTAAGTATGTAATTAAGTAAGTATGCATTTAAGTTGGTATTTGTTTGTGCACGCCGTAGGCGTGCTCAGACCTACGTGCGTACGTAAGTGTATTTTGTATGTATGTCATTTACATATACACATTTACATATAAACAATTACATATACACGTCTACACATATACGCCTAAACACACACACCCCTGTGTCTGTATTTCTCGTTTCACCCTCACCCCTTCTCGTTTGCCCCTCAACCCCTCTCGCTTGCCCCGCACCACGCTCACTGTTGCCTGGGCGTTGTCGTTTGCCCCGTGCCACCGTCCGCACCGGCCGCAACGCCTCCGGAGCCTTCTTTGCGTTGCCTTAGATCGTCATCGAACAGGGAGGGTTTTCCCCCACTCCCTGTCGTCTCGCTCGCTTGTTCTTGGGTTGCCATGTCAGCCTTGCTCTTGTGGTAAGGGATGTCTTTTTCCCCTACTCCCCCTTACTCTGTTTACCCCCTCTTTCGTGTTACGTGAACAGAAACATGCGGAAAATCTTTGGGGTTTTGCGGTTTGCGGTTTTGCGGTTTTGCAGTTTTGCGGTTTGCGGTTTCAGACCCTTGCGTCCTTTCGTCCTTTCGTCCTTTCGTCCTTTCGTCCTTTCGTCCTTTCGTCCTTACGTCCTTTCGTCCTTACGTCCTTACGTCCTTTCGTCCTTACGTCCTTACGTCCTTTCTTCCTTACGTCCTTTCATAATTACGTCCTTTCGTCCTTTCGTACTTACGTCCTTTCATCCTTTCGTCCTTACGTCCTTTCGTCCTTACGTCCTTTCGTCCTTACGTCCTTTGGTCCTTACATTCTTTCGTCCTTACGTTCCTTAGGTACGTAAAACATGATTTTACGTAAACAAAGGACGTAATCCGAAAGGCTGTTTAGTAAATACAAAGGAAGTGACATCTCATAGCAGTAAGTCCTTTCGTACTTACGTTCTTTCGTCCTTACGTCCTTACGTTCTTTCGTCCTTACGTCCTTTTGTCCTTACGTCCTTACGTCCTTACGTCCTTTCATCCTTTCGTCCTTACGTCCCTAAGGTACGTAAAACATGATATTACGTACCTAATGGAAGTAAGTTCGAAAAGCTGTTCATTAAATACACCGGAGGTGACTTCTCATAGCGGTACGTCCTTTCATCCTATCGTCCTTACGTTCTTTCTTCCTTTCGTCCTTTCGTCCTTACGTCCTTACGTCCTTTCTTCCTTACGTCCTTTCGTCCTTACGTCCTTACGTCTTTACGTCTTTACGTATTATTATTATTATTATTATTGTTATTATTATTATTATTATTATTATTATTATTATTATTATTATTATTATTATTATTATTATTATTATTATTATTATTATTATTATTATTATTATTATTATTATTATTATTATTATTAATTGATTTATTATTTTCATATATTATTATTATTGATTAGTATTATTATTATTATTATTATTAATTATTATTATTATTATTATTGATTATTTATTATTATTATTATATTATTATTTATTATATTATTTTTATTATTATTATTTTTATTACATTTAAATTTTACAAACACATTAACAGTAACACTATTTTAATTTTCCTTATATATATTATTTAAAAATTAAACTAACCAATCAAATTAAATTACCTTTAATAAAATCTAGGAAATTAACTTTTTTGAATTTCCAGAATCAGTATGCTACCGATTTTAAACATTTATAAAATCTATGAAATACAATAGGTTAAAATTCACAAAAATTAAAAACTTCTATATTTCAGTTTCTCATCTTTGAAAATTTGCAGGACTCGATGAGAAAGTTACAGATGGAAGGTTGTCTCTTAGGAAGATTCCACACTGTGTTGCCAAGTGTAAAACATTCCTGCCATGCAAAGAACACAAGAAGGGCTTTGCCTACCAGCACCCAGACAGGGTCCACCTCAAGCAGGGGCATCAAGCTGAAGTTAAAATAATTATTTATAAATATGCCGGGGAAGATTAAAATCGGCAAATTGGTTGGCGATATCGGAATATAGAATCGAGAGTTGGCACTCTTGATATAAAGTCTTCGATACTACACAAAGTTATCAAAGAGAAAAATTAGAAAAATTTGTAATTAAAGTTGTATTATTTTTATCCATATAACCAGCAAATGCCACCAATTGACCTTCTTTATTACCTCTCTGCAGCCATTGAAGGGCTTAGCAAGCGCGGTCGCTCCAGTTCAAGGGAGAGTGAGTCTCGCAAGCGTCAGATGTCTCTGGATGAGAGCTTCAGGTCAAAGTTCAGCCAGCAGAGAGCAAGACAAGGTTACACCAGGTGAAAAAATTCAGAAACATAATATTAGTTATTTTAATTGAACTCAATTTTTTTTAAATAGGTATATGAGCGACTTAGCGTCTTCACGTTTTAAAAATATTTTTATTAAAAATTTAAAATATATTGATTTATTAACTTAATTACTTTTTCATCATTAGGTGGTTCATTCATTCAATGATGCCACTGGATTTAGCTGATGATCCTTACACGAAGGAGATGTTTTACCTCATTAATCCCGAGTTTCATCCCACCTCAAGGAGGACTTTGAGCAGGGATATTGAAAAGCTGATGCAAAAGGGGAAGACTCGACTGATAAACAACCTCTTCCACCAGAAGTGGGTGGCCACTACAGCCGACAGTTGGACCGCCCACAATAGGTCCTTCTTGGGAATGACAGTCCACTGGATTGACAGGGTCAACCTCAAAAGGTGCCATGCAACTTTGGCGGTCAGGGAGGTGAAGGTAAGAAAATTAAAAAGTTAAATTTTGTCATTTTATACCTTAGTCTCATAACCATAAGAACATATGAGGTGTAAATATTATTTAATTTACAGACTAAAACAATAAAATTATTGTCTTTAGGAAAGGCAAACTCACCAGTTACTGGGGAAACTAATCACAGAGATTCATCATGAGTTTAGCATCCACGGTAAGGTGAAGGCCACCACTACGGACAATGGCACCAACTACGTGGCAGCCTTCAACGCCTTTGGTGAGTCCAACCAGGACCAGGAGAACCTTCCTATGGACCCTGATTATCCTGACTTGGAGATTGTGGATCTCCAGGAGCTCCTGAGGGCTGAGGGTGACAACCCAAGTCTGCCGCCTCAACACCGCTGCAGGTACTTAGAATTCGCGAAAACTAGTGCTAAATGCTACTAATATATATTAATAATATTATTAAGTAATAAGTATTAACAAATAAAGATTTGTCATTTAAGATTTAACTAATAATCTTTGAATTTCTTGAATTAAATATCTTATTGTTTCAGTGCTCACACACTCAATCTGTTGGCGACAACAGATGTGAGTGATATACAGGGCTGGAGCAAGGGGGGCTCACAGTGGAGGAGGACCATAGCTAAGATCCAGGCCCTGTGGAACCTTCAGAACAGGGCCCCAGTGGTGGCCAACCAGATCAAGATTGTCGCCAAAAGAAAACTGAAGACTCCTGTGGTGACAAGGTAGTAGTAGTTACTATTAAAAAAAGAAATTTAGCGTAAGAAATTGTTGCCGATTAATTATAGACAAGTTCATTTTATAAGTTTTTGATATTTTATATAAAGTTATATTTATTTCTGCAGATGGAACTCCCTATATGATAGTGTGATGGTCCTTCTGGAGGTTTTAAGGGTCGAAAACCAAATGGATGCCATAAACACCATCCTCATCAAGCAGCCCAAGGGAGGTTCCCCTCTCACAGAGGTAGACGTCGAGGTAAATATAAAGTATTTTTAAAGTAGCAATTGCTCTTTTAATATTTTTATTTATAATTTAATAAATTTATTAAATTATAAATCTCCTCACAAACCCAAACCCCCTCCATTAATCCCTGTTCTGTACCTGTACCATCGCTCTTGCTTGCCCAACACTCATATCGCTACTTCGTAAACAATCTCTAACTGAATATATCCACCTTTTTTTCCGGTCGTCCGACAGGCAAAACACTCTCACATGTGCTCTTATACACTTTCTTAACCAATATGGTGTTCTCCACCTTCTCCACATGTCCAAACCATCTTACAAAATCCTCATCAAATTTGGCAGTCTTTTCCCTTACCCGCAAGACACGCTTCCATGATAAACTCGTTCCTCATCTTATCCAATCTCCTAACTGCCAAGAACGCCCTCAGATTGTCCATCTGTACAACCCTCACTCTTGATCTATTCGCCCTATTCCATACAGATACCTCGCTCTCGTGCTCCCGTATTTTTATTAATAATCAATTATGCTTACGTAACTAAGCAATATATTAATTTTCACTCTTTCAGGTCATGAACGAGTACACATTGGTCATGCAGCCTGTGGCGCAGTGTCTTGATATGCTTCAGGGGGAGAAAAGGGCATACATGGGCACCCTCCTACCCCAACTTTGGTTGATGAAGACCAGCCTTGAGGAGAAGAGTGAAAATATTCATCTTGTGTATGCAAGGCCACTAGTACAGGCCCTCCTCAGTGGCTATGAAAAGAGGTTTGGCCACCTCTTTCAGAATAGGGATCTCCTTATGGCCACTGCCCTTCACCCCTCCTTCACCCTTAAGGCCCTAGAAAGCATTGCACCTGACATGGTGGAGGAGATCGGGGACAGGATTACCCGGAAGATAGGGGACTCCATCAAACCCACTGAGAAACAGCAGCAGCGTCAGCTTGGCCAGCCAACAGAAAAAGAACCCCACAATTCAGACGCACTCCTATTCAGTAAATTGTTTTCTAGAGTATTGGTACGCAGAGCAAGCCAGCAACAGGATGTGGAAATCGTCATACGAAAGTCCATGGAGGAGTGGGTGCCCTCTCAAGAAGATCCGAGCTGTTCCTGTTTCCCCAACCAGCATAGGGAGATATGGATAGATCTATTTATAAAATATAATACCCCCATTCCTAGTTCAGCAGCTGTGGAGAGGTGCTTCAGCGCGGGTGGGGACATCCTCAGGGCCAAGAGATCGTCCTTGAAGGAGGAAAGGTTTGAGGACCTTCTTTTCCTCAAAGGAAATATGGACCTCCTGCAGGAAGTGATTAGCCAGGAGGACATGGAGGAGGAAGAGGACCTATAGCTATGAAAGTATTTAACTATTTATGTAGTTAACATTTAATAAAAAAATTAAATAAATCTGTTTTACTATCTTATAAAAGGTTTAAAATGTAAAGGCATGCTTTCGTTATCGCGCAAAAGTTTACTTTGTAATTTAACGGTATCGCCGTAGGATAGCCGAATAGCCGCATAGTTAATGCCGCACTGAGGTTTTCAAAAATGCAGTCGGATAGCCGACGACGCACTAGTTAGGTGGCAAAGCCGAATAGCCGATGACGGACCTCGAAAAATAATTATAGGCGCGCCCAGCTCTGAATATATATATAGTATATATATATATATAATATATATATAATATATATATATATAATTATAATATATATATATATATATATTATATATATATATATATATATTATAATATTATTTATATATATATATATATATATAATAATATATATATATATGATATATATATATATATATATATAATATATATATATATTATAATATATATACATATATATTATATATATATATATATATATATATATATATATATATATATATATATATATATATATATATATATATATATATATTATATATATGATATATATATAATATTGCTCTTCCAGATAGGGCCATGAAAGACAATTTGAGCATCTACAAACACCTTAATGTTTTTGAACTGTACATTAGGAAATTCGGTAATATTATTGAACACTTGAAAAATAAGAACACAGACAACAACTCCAAGAGGGCAAAGCCCTAGATTTTGAGGGGGGCCACCTTGGCCTTTGAAAAAACTAAAGTTAGAACCTTGACCCATACTATAAACTGCAAAACCCATAACAGGAGGTTGAAGCATCACAAAATACGAATAAAGAGTTTGAGGAGAAGTGAGAAAGCACACCTTTCTATTTCAATATTATGCAATTTTATTTAAATCTGAACATAGAGAAGACCAGGAAACTAAAACATCGGCAGGGACCTTTTCATCCCAAATTGAGACCTAATTGCCATAATTTCCTAATTAATAGCCGACCTCTTAAAGTTACTGGTAAAAAGAGATTTAAAGGATCAAAAACCTTGGACACAGCAGATAACAACAATCTCTTTGGTATTTGCATCAGCATTTACTGAAAATTTTGCTAGTTTAAACTTTTATCAGTAAGAGGATTAAAAAGATATCCAAGAACCTTATCTTCTGATTCCTGATGTTGAACATTCTACCCTCTTCTTCCATAACAGCCTCGGTCAATTGAATCATTATTAGTCAGTCCAACTTCTTAGATGGAACCACCATCTTTCAAAATTCTTTTGTTGCATTTCATGCACTAAAGTCTTTTAGACTGTTGTGGAATCATTGCCACTTAATAATTCAAATATCAACAAAAAAAAAATTTATTCAATAAATCTGAGTACATGCATCATCCTCATAGGACGGGCATGATGCTTGATGATATAATTGAGGGTGAAAGGTGAGGATGTGAACCCAAAAACAATGGGTTGAGTATCGATAAGCCTTAATTGACCATTACTTTTCCAAAAAAAAGCAAAAGCGATTGCGTCTTCGATAGATTTTAACTTAATCTGAAGGAAGGCCTGCTTTATATCCGCTAGCATAACAAAACTGGTTTGATCTGAACCGGAGATAAGTTAAAATGTACTCCTTAATGGGAAGACATCAAGATCTGTATCCAGTAAGGCTGCACAAACTACAGCTCTAAAGGATGGTATAAGAATTAGTTTTAAAAGAGAACAGTTCAAACACAGGCCCCCTTGAAATCTTTCTTGATTACTTGCTTCATCAGTTTTATTAACAGGTCTTGAGGAACCCAAATTATAATTTTATACTCAGAGGAGATACTCTGAACTCTTCAATGATACCATCAGGCTCCTCGCGTCTTGCGAAAGACAAACATCATAGGCATTTAACTAAAACACTTTTCGATAGTCTAAAATTTCAATGAACTCTATATATAAGTACATAGCAAGAAAGCACTAATATTATAGTTTGACTGGCTACAAGGGAAGTTAACATCTTTCGATCCATGCGAAGATCTATATGATATTTTCTGATCTTCTTACAACACCCAAGTAACCATATAACTCTTTGAAGTTTTTTACAATCTAGTTTCCAAATCATCTATACTCAGATTTTATTATTATGCCTATCTACCTCTCTCAATACCTAAGACTACTTTCCATAATATTGAACATATTCCTCTAATTTCTTGCTCTACCTCAGAATACTTAGTACTGTGGTGCATTAAAAGGTGATATAAAATAAGAAGTATCGATATGTAAGACTGCATTAACCACAGTATAGGTATAACCTGCAATTGATTATGATTTAGATTATGATTTTGAATATGATTATGATTTTGAACAAACTGATGGTGGATTGAAAACTCTTAATATTGGTATGATATCATAAAAATAAATCATAATATTTCCAAAATGGACAAAAAATTAGCACAATCATCTTAACTCTAAAAAAGCAGATCCACCTCATATACATTTAATCAATCTCGTTGAGGGAAAATTACTCTATTCAATCAACTGCCTAATTTCGGCGCATCCACAAACTACCAAAAAATTGAGCTTATTAGACTCTTTATGAGCTAGAATCAGCGAATTTGAAGCATTTATATTTTTAAGATTAATATGAGCCTGATCTACAAACTTAATCTCATAGCTTAATTTGAAGCATCCTCATCACCAAAAGAGGGAGGGGTGAAACAAGACGGCCTCCATGATATTACATCAGAGCACCTCTCTTGTCACAACTGCGAAAAAGGTCCGCGTACAACACCTAAAAATAAAGTTTTTATAATCCGTGATTGAGTGCCTGCATTTGCAATGCGTTCTCTATAGATATATTAAGTTTGTCAAGCACTTTTTTAGAAAGGTAGGACCTCTGTGAGCCACAGTCGACAAAGCATCAAACTGGGGTCACTTTTACCTCTACCAACCCTATAGGTAATTTGACTTCGGCAAACAAAATATAAAATTGCTTTGGTGGCTTTGGTTTAATATTTGGAGACCATAACTCATTTGTGAGAGTGAACTTTTCCTGCTTACCATAGAGAGGCACAAGTTAATTATGACTTTCTTTTATGCAGCTCCTGCAACTGAAAGAAAAGTTGCTCCTCAAGTCCAGTGACACTGATCAAGCAGTAGCTGAAATTTTTTATACTCTTGAACATTTGGAGCATTAGATTATAGTTTCATTTACATTCTCATATTCTTTAATTCATTAAAATCAACTACGGATTTGACATAAAACCATATGCCATTCGAGATCACACTATGACCTTTGGGCAATAGATGAACAAAACTTTGAGCGATAGAATCATTATTGATAACCTCTTGATTTAGAAGGAAAGATCTAATACCTATGGTGGAAGCTTTCCATTCCTTCTCATAACTATTGAGTATGAGTTTTGAAATTTCTGCAGAATCTGACTTTAATATTATTAGATTGTTTAAGAGGACTCATATTACGTTCTTATGATTTATTCATTATTTTTAAATTAAAATTAGAGCTCATTCCGAAGTTATTTATTAGATTTTTAAATTTTTTGAATATATATATATACGGTGGAATTGAACTTGATTGAAATTTTGACTTTTATTATGATTTGACGTTTTAACAATATTTTTGATAACTTCATTATAACTATCGAATATTTGATTCAAATCAGGGTAATTGGTATTCAACTTGCGAGTAATTTCTTTGACTACCACATTAGGTAATTTTGATAAAACTATGTGGCTAAGTACTACTAATCCAGTAGCCTCCTCAAGATATTTGAGGTTATAACTCTCAAGTTCATATATTAATGTCC